>PVKZ01003023.1:0-165692 GCA_004027375.1 Macroglossus sobrinus
CTGCAAGCTAGAAGTTTGCAGGGCAGGTGGGCTCTATGCAGAAGGAGGGAGTTTTGGCTTAATGTAAAGAGTTGAACGTCCCTTGCCCCAGGGAATTGGAGACAGAAAATAGGATAAAAGAGGTTTTAAGAGAACTTATGTAAATGTCAGCAATTGTTAGAGTATCTGTGGATTTTGCTTCCCATGCATTTCCAAGAGTGTAAATATGCTGTACTTAATAAACTCGGCACAGAGTATTTACTGTTAGCCCTTCTGACTCTATCTCTTTGTCTCTCTCTCTGTCTCTCTCCTTTTTCTATCTTTCTAAATCCTCACTCCCCCTCTCAGGAACTGTTCGGTCTTAGCCGGCGGGCTCCGGCAGTGACTTCCTGCTAGGATCGATAGAGTCAATTCAGTCTTAGTACTCTCTACTTTGTTCTCTCGCCTCCTTGCATTATTAATGGATAAGTGCCACTACTGGTCATCTCTGTAACTTCAAACATTTCACTTCTCAGTTTTATCTCAACCTGAGATAAAATCTCTAATAAGCTAATTCTCTTAGGATCTCACTGTTTTCTCCAATTTTTTTTCTAGAACTTTTCTCTCTAGAATTTTATAGAATGCTCCTCAATTTGAGTTTGTCTGATGTTTCTCATGGTTAGGTTGAAGTTATGCATTTTAAAGAACATCACATAGGCGTTTGGCCTTTCTCAGTGCAGCAGATCAGGGGGTACATGATGTTAATATGCCTTATTACTGGTGGAATTAGCCTTTATCTCGCTAAGGTGGTTTCTGAGGCTGCTTCACTTTAAATTACTACTTTTCCTTTCTAATAATCAACATTTGAAATGAGATTCTTTGAAACTATGTGAATATCCTATTTCTCCTTAAATTTTCACTCACTAATTTTAGCATTAATTGGTGGACCTTGCATATAACAATTATTATTCTGGTGTTCTCATAGTCATTTTTGTTTTCCTTCATTTTTTTTTATATTTATTAATTGGATTCTCCTACAAAGAACAGTTCTCTCTTCTTCATTACTTATTATATTTAATCATTTATTTATATCAGTATGGAATCTAGATATTTACTTTATTTTTAAAATTATAATCTAATATTCTCATTTTACTGCTAAATTTTTTCCAGCTATGACCATTGAGTTCTTTTATCTTTTAGGTTGATTTGTGTCATTTTGACATTTGTGTATTTTTTCAGCACTTCATTACTTTCTGGCAACACAATGCCCAGGCTTATTTTGTATTTTTTTTCCCCTACCTTTGAAATCAATTATTTCTTCAAGGAACCCTGGTTCCTATTAAGAATGATATTTACAAACCACTATCTGGACACTAGCCGTGTTCATTGCTATTGTCACTACTTCTAGGTCCTATTAGTAGGTTAATATATAGATACATATACATTTATGTATCATCTATCTATCTATCTATCATCTATCTATCTATCTATCTATCTATCTATCTATCTATCTATCTATCATCTATCTATCATCTATCATCTATCTACCTATCTAATCAGCATGGTTCACAATGATACCTCTGATCTAATCCAGCTCTTCAAGGTTAATGCTAATCCCTGTTTGCTTATTTACAACCTTTTTTCCTTCTGAATGAGAAACCTGTTGTTCACATCTAAAATGTATATACTTATTCTCTCAACCTTAGTATTCAGTATCAGAATTCTAACTCACACTCAGATTCTGAGGAACAAACTGCTCAATTAGATTACAATGTTTTGTATAATCCTTTTGTTTTTAGCCATACAATATTTTCCAAAGTTACTTATGTCAGCTCCTTTCTTTACCACCCTCTGTAGTGAGATCATGCCATTCTGTATAATACAGTTTGATTCATTTGTCACAGTCTGCATTCCATCTTGGCTTCCATCCACATCTGATTACTTTGTAAAAAACTGCTTACAGTAAAATTCTTTCTTGGTGGTGTATCTTTCTAGGGTTTTGACAGATGCATGGAGCCATGTATTTGCCACCCCAATATCACACAATGTAGTGACATCACTCTCCAAATTCATTTTTTCTATCTCTCTGTAGTCAAATTCTCCCTCCTCAAAACTGGCAATGACTTATTTGGTTTCGATCTCCTTAATTTTCCCATTGCTAGAATATCACATAAATAAAATCATATAATATAAAATTTTTTTAAAATTGCCTATTGCATTTGGTATTCCTAGGTGGTCTCTCCCATTCAAGTACTAACCAGGCCCAACCCTACTTAGCTTCTGAGATTAGACGAGATCGGGTGTGTTCAGGGTAGCATGGCCATAGACAATATATAATCTTTTATGTCTGGCCTCTTTCACTTAGAGAGCTGCACTTAAGATTCATTCATATTGTCATACAAAACAATCATTCCTTATTTTTTATTTCTGAGTACTGTTTCATTGTATGGGCTCTTCAGAATTCCTTTATCAATTCACCTATTGAAAGAAATCTCAGTTGCTTTCAGTGTTGATACTTATGAATAAAGCTGATATAAACATTCAAGAACATGTATTTGTGTAAACATGGTTTTTATTTTATTTGTATAATCACATAGGAGTGAGAGTGTTGGACCTTATGGTAAATGTATATTTAACTCTGTAAAACTGCAAATCTATTTTCTAAAGTTTCTGTACCATGTTACATTTCTTCCAACAATGTGTGAGTTCTATTTGCTTTGCGTCCTCATCAGAATTTGATATTGTCAGATTTCTAATTTTAGCCATTTTAATAAGTATGTATTGATATCTCATTGTGGCTTTAATTACATTTTACTAATAACTAATAATGTTGAACATGTTGTCATGTATTTTTTTTTTGCATTTATGCTTCTCCTTTGGTGAAAGGTCAAAAGCAAACCAGAACAAAACTACAATTTTCTAAATTTGTGCTATCCAACAGGAAACTGAAAACAAAATGGTAAACATGAATTGTTTCAAAATAATTAAAAATGAAAATAATTTCTTATATTTTTATATATTACATTTCCAATATGCCTCATTTCTTCATGAAGATCCAAGTTTCTATCTGGTATCATGTTCATTCTGTCTGAAGAACTTTAACATTTATTGTAGAGTAAGTCTACTGGTAATAAGTTTCTTTCTTTGAGAAAATACATTTATAATACTATACTGTATTTATAGATATTTATATATCATATTGTCTTATATGATACAAAACACTGTAGATGTTATATATATTACTAACACTAGACATCAAAAATAAAAAGATAATGTGAAAAAGAAATTCATATTTATTTGCAGGTATCAATTCAGGCATCAATAATGAAGAAGCAGCAATATGGTTAATTTATGGTAGCCTAGTGTAATTGATATGATTATTTCATGGTAAGAAGAAAATCTCCAAAAAATTTTTCAATATATTTATTTTTTAAAAATCCACATATAAGTGAACCTGCATGGTTCAAACCTGTTTTGTTCAAGGGTCAACTAACTGTAGTTGCCACAGAGATAGTCTGCCTTACAAAGCCAAAAAGATTTACTCTACAACCCTTTACAGAAAAAGCTTGTCAGTCTTCTGTTAAAAAGATACATAAAGGTATTTATAGGTGAAAGATATAATATTTGAAATTTCCTTTAACATAATCTGGCAAAACAAATAAGGTTGGTGGAAGATAGCTGAAACAAGGTTAAAAAATATTCATAATTCTTGGAACAGATGGTGACTATGTAGGGATTAATTAGCCATTCCCTTTGCTTTTGGTACATTTTTAAAATTTTATAATCAACTGTTAAAAACAATTATCTTATGTATTCTTTGTGCACATGTAAGTCCTGGGGTTGAAATTTTGCAGTTTTGATTTGTTAAGCCAGCAGAGGGAGGGGAAAAGTTGAAGGCAGAGGTTATTTGTTGGGAACCTACTATAGAACCAACGTTGTTCTAGGTGCTTGACAAATTTCATTTAAAAACATTCTTTTGAACAACTTTTTGAGGTATGTATTATGATACATGCTTTATGAATGAAACATCAGGAGCTTAGAGACATTATTTAATTCACATCCAGAAAAGAGCAGTGTGGAATTTGACCCTTGTCTGGGTCCCATTCTTTGTCACTGTCTCTACTGGTATCACATATCCACATTGCTAAGTGGACAAGCCAAGGCCACCCATTGGTCTAAAGATCAAGAAATGTTTCACAACCACATAGATTCTATAATAAAAGATAAATGTGAGCCTTTAGTTGAGAAGTTGTTTTAGCAATGCCCCTTAACATTAAAGATGATTTTGAGTTTTCCTGGCTGCTCTTAGAGTTGCTAAATTTGCCTGCTGTCAAGAATGTTGTTTTGTACCCAAACCCGCTTATCTCTTTACATTTCTCTCTCCTATAAAATTCAAAGCTCAGAAAGATCATGTTTCCACAATTCCAACACCAAACCCAGTTCCTAGGATAAGAAGAGATGCTCAATGCATGTTTACTAAATTAATGATGAAGAAATTTCACGTCATGACCTCATTCCCATGCAAAAAGCCTGTATACTGAGGCACAGATCATAAACCTCCAGATTCCAAATGAGGACTCTTGCTGCATATCAAGCTCTTTAAATCAGGAGATAATTTATTTTATTAGTTTTCAATTTTCTGATTTTCTAGGTGATGGAGAAGACATACACTTTTCTTAATCTCTGGAGCAGTTTTCAGAGCAGAGGCCTGAATGGGAAGTCATGTTTTTGAAGTAGTTGTTTTCATTCTGAGGGTTAGTGCCAGAAGTGTCACCTGCTTGTCTTGCCTTTGCTGATTCTAGTCTACTCAACACCAATTGACTTTCACTATCTCCCCAGAGATATCAAGCAATTGAGTTATACTGGGTACCATAAAAAGGGGCAGGAGATAGCTGCTGGATGGTGGGGAGGGGATATTTGTCTTTAGAGGTAAACAGGATTTGATTTTATTCCTGATCCGAGAGAGCTGCAGGCCTTGCCTCCAACAGTAGAGGGCTAGGCACAAGATCCCCTTATGTCCAGTAGGCGATGCTGAACATCAAGATTCTTGGCCCTGAGCAGCAGTGCTAGCTGTGCCCTGCTTCTGAGTGTGGGAGTTTAGTCAGAGAGCACAAGATGGCTGCTAGTGCATTTTAGGAAAATGGTTGAAAAAGGTGGAAACACATATACAGACTCAGTACACTTTTAACTTTTATTTCTAACTAATACATAGCATATTTTCTTCAAAAAAATATAATTTAATGGAGACAAGGTACTTAAAATATAATTGTGACAATTTAAAAAATCCTATCATGAATACAGAGAAAAAAGAGCTAATAAATGAAAAACAAAAACAAAATAAATGAATTGAGAACAAAATCTCCTCAACTTCGAGATAATACATTAATTTCTCTTCTTTCTTAGCTTAAAGTTCCCTAGAGCAACTATTGAGATCAGGCTCCAGAGAAAAAGATAATTTACTTTTCTAGAATGTTCTATCATATTTCCCCAAAATGTTACTGACAAGGCAGCCAAGGCTCAGTAGAATACATCTGACTCTTCTTCTGTCCCACAGAGGTCTCAGGGAAACAAAGGTGTTCAGGAACCTTGAGGTGCTGCCTAAGTGTGCTGTACTTCTTTTACCTGAGTTCTTGAACCTCTTTTAGGTTTAAAAATGGGTGCTCTCCTTGCCTGTCGTGTTCAGTTGCATGTATTCCAGAGAGCCTTTTTTGTAGCTGGCTACCCGTGTGGGTTTTCTGCTTCTGATTCCTGCGGCCTGTCTTTTCTGTAAAGAGCTGGCAATCATATCTGAAAATTCAGCTTGCAAACGCTGTTGATTCTCCCTGGAAAGTGAGTGAGAGGGAAAATGGAACTTCTCAGCAATTCATACAAAATATTCCTTAGTTTCAGAACAATCAGTTTACCAAATACTTATGGAAGGCTGCTTCTGTGCTAAACACAGGAAATCCAGAGAATACAAAATGATCCTTGCCTTGGATGAGCTAAAAGAACTGTCATCCTGCTCTGTGTAGTTGTAGAAAAAGCAGAATATATTTCAAGCAAAAAATTATTTTAATTTCAAAGTGAAACATCATGCTGCCAGAATTCGGAAGTACTTTTGAATTTACATATGCCACTGCAGGGAGGGGAAAGAAGCCAGCACAATGCTAGGCCCCTGTAACGCAACCCTGAAAACTTGGTCACACACATTCCTAGGAATATACATCTTGCCTGGGGAGGATTCAGAATAGATGGAGGGTTTCAAAAGTTTGGAATGGACCTGGAGCACTCCTAGTAAGGGACCCAGTTCCCCATGCACCTGAAAATATCTGGGTTGTTTTGACATCTCTGAGGATATGCCTCTGTTGGGGTCTAGGATCTAGGAGTTTATAAGACAGGGTTTCTATACCATAGCAAAAGCCACGGCAACAGCCACATGACTGAGTACAGCAACAAATGTGCAACTGGATAATCATTTGAATCACTTCAGAGGAACTGAAACTTGTCAGTTAGACCCAAAACCTTGTCTTCCTCATCTCAGAGAGAACACAAACTCCATGGGTAACCCAGAACCACAGTCCTGGAGCTGAGGGAGGTCCCGTTTTCACCAGCTGGCCCAGTAGAGAGCTGTAGGCAAGGGTGGAAATACATTTTTGCCTCTAGCATGATCTGCTCCCAGAACCAGATATGCAAGAAATGAGCTCTCAACTGTCTGCTGTTCCCCTGAGCATACCTGAAATGCCCAGTTTCTAGCAGCCAGAGAAGAAAAATTTCTAAACTTCTCACATGTGTGTGTAGTCCTTGGCCTTGTACTCAATGTCATTGCCACTGGCAAAGCACTTGCCAACAATTAAATTGGCTGGATGTAGCACAATCTACAAAGCCAACCTCCACTCCCTGTACTTCCCCACCACACCCAGCAGCTTACACAGTAGGAGGGGTTGGCAGGTTGTACTCCTGGTCCTTGACCCCGGTCAGCCAGTAGGTGGTTTCAGTTCCTCTTCCCTAGTGAGACAGGAAAGGTGCGTGTACACAAGAAGGCCCGTGAGACAGTTCAGTTCTATCCTACCGCTGGGACAAGTGTCCTTTCAAGACACTTCCATCTGCACATTTCTCATCAGTGCTTATGTTTCAGTATAGCTCACCCTCTTGATATGATTCGCATTATCACTAGACAAATCTCTATTTCCAAGTGCCTTTTTAAAAACAAGGCTCTCATTCACCAGACATCATGGTTTTTTTCAAAGTAGAGTTTTCTTTTTCCCCCAAAGACATTTCAGAATATCACAATAGCAACATTACAAGAACTCTAAATGCAAAAGGAACAAAATTCATCGACAGTCCTGCTCCTCCAACAAATCCAATCAGTTTTCATTGTCCATATTTTCTTCTAGCCCTTTTTGCCATGAAGTTTGCCACAAAACTTTGCTACAGTTTCCCCACCTTAAGTGTGTAAAATATAAACACATGTGCATCATAATAAACACTCATTAAGTAATATTTGCTGAGCTCATCTGGAGGCTATAAAATTAATGGAAACTTACTGGGAATCCTGTTTCTACTAGAGGTAGTATTTGAAAAGGAGACTAGATCTTTTTTTTTTTTTAATCACTATTTTTTAAATTGTGTTTTTTTTGCTGTGCTTGAACTGAAATAATTTGTAAACCACTTCTATTTTGGGAAAAATACTCTGTGCAGACAATGCATTTATGGAGGACTGAAAGAACAAGTGTGGTGTGAGCACTCTGCTACATGGAAGGGGGCATTTCCAAGTGGCCATCACAGCGTAGAGGCCAGAAGCACTATGGCTACTGGGACAGATAATCTTACAGTCAGTAAGATTAGCAGCTGGCTTCAGATTAACAGTTGGTTTCATATCAATTGTGAAAAGATTGTAATAACCTTCGAAAAGCAGCCTGAGAGCCCAGTGGAGACATTTGGTGGCTGTGAAGGGCAGCTGTTCTAAATGCGAGGAACAGTATGGAGAGTCTGGAGCAGTGATTCTCCAACTTCAGTGAGCATCAAAATCACTTTGAATACTTGTCAAAACTATAGATCCTGATCTATCCCCACTGACAGTCTGAGTCAGTAGGGCTGGTGGAGAGTCTAGGCATCTGCATTTTAACAAGCACTCAGACGATGCTGAGTCAGAAATCTAAGGCCATGCCTCACGATTTTCTGGTCCAGAGCTTTAGAATGATAAAGCAACCAGCAAGAGATGTAGCCTTAGAGAGTGGCAGCATCTTGCAGTAAGGGCAAGTATGTAAAGAGCTGGGGACTCTGACTTAAGTTAGTTCTGAACCAGACTGAAGCTCTATAACATAGTGGTCATAATTCAAAATACCAAAAGGGCTCTTTGAAGTAAAGTTCTGAGTTCTTCACGTTCTTTAGTGGTGGCTTCTCCTGCAGGGGAAAGTGGGTGATCATCGTAAGATAGCAGGTGATCAGTGTAGAAGGTACAAAAAAGGATCCTTCATCTCATGCTCCTTAATATTACTGACCACTGGTGGCCCACGGGAGCTGCTGAGTGCTTTTCCTGGGTACTGTCTCTGTGGAGCCCTTACCTTTAAGTACGTTTCTCCTCTTACTTCATACAGGAACTGGCATTTGGTCCTCTTCAGGATGGCAATTGTGGAGCCACTCACATGAATTCTCAAGGCTAGAAATGCAAAAATAGATCAATGAAAGTCTTGTCTATTTTGAAATCTATTCTATGGCCACATTTGTTTCTCCTTGATTCACGACATTTATTTCAGGTGTTCTTGATAGCTTAGATATTTTAGTGAAAGAATACTTAAAAATATAATCAATATAGGGTTTTTTTGCACATAACAAATACTTATATTTTTCTTTACTAAAACCAATTCCCAGGATTGGGAATAAAAGAGAAATAAGAAAGTGATCCAAGGTGTATGCTCCATACCTAGTCCACTGAATTGTTTTTAACTTACATGGATCTATGCCAAATTTCATGACTATTCCAGGTAGAACATGCCTGAATGCATTGCAAATGAACCCAAACCAATAAAAACAGTCTAAAACAGAGCCAAAGGGAAGAATAAAATAATTATCAGTAAACAGCAGCAACAAAAACAAATGTAGCAAGGCCTGAACTGCCACAGGCTCATGTTCAGTTCATGTGAAGGGTCATTCTTCACCTCACTGACACTTATTATGCATTTTACCCTACAATTCCCTGTGTTGGAAGGCAGAATCTTTGTCCTCTAAGAAAGACGATCTCCTTTCTTACGGAGGCCAGTGGATTCCATCCTAGAGGCTGTGTTGACGGTATCTCCAAATAGGCAATAACGAGGCATCTTGATCCCCACAACTCCAGCGGCACAGGGACCTGCAATGGGCAAAAAGCAGAAGGTAGAGGCAGCAGAAATCACAGAGAGGAATTAAGGTGAATCAGCCTCTTCTCAGGGTCATGAGTCTGAACGCTTCACTTTATGGAGAAGCGTCTGAGGGTGTTAAAAGTGAGTTCTGCTTTAAAGTATTCAATGAGGGAAACATCATTATTCAATGCATGCTTTCAGAAAGTAAGTTGCTCTGGTACAGAAAAGAACATTTGCACAAAACAAGAAGGCATCAGAGATCCGGGCTGCAAAGGTGGAAAGTCCTCCCTAATATTCTAAATAGAAGCTCTCAGGAAGGATGAAGACCATCCCACTGCTTGCTTACTATGCTGAGCCACACAGCCCCAAGCTCTGAATTTCTGAATAACACAGTGACTCGAAGTGTCAGTGGTCCAAGTTTGTTTTGTTTAATTTTTGTTTAAGGCAGAGTAGCATTTCTGGGATTGGTGGCATGATGATGGAAGACCCAGGAGAGAAGCACTTGACATAATCTTCCCTGAACATTTCATGTACCTTTGAATGCAATGGGATAGGGGAACAAAGTCAAGGTAAATATACCTAATGGCATATTAGGTAGGGAGAAAATGTGGTTTAATCAAGTATTTGTGTAGAATGACTGAATGCAAGGAGTTGCAGATTTTAGAAGTTAAAGATTAACTCAGAAACTGGAAAACCAGGTTTTAGAGAGAGGTAACTATTGATTTTTCCAATTAGCTTATGGAGTTTTGATCTATATGAGTGTCTTTATAGATTTATTCTACAAATACTTTGTGTTTATGAACACTGAAAAAAATCAAAATACTGGATGTTTCCCCAAGTGCTGAACCCTTCCCTGTTAGGTTCAATGCAAAACAATACAAAATAAAAAAGAAACATACACACACAAAAACAATCAATCAAAAGCAGAAAAAACCTACAGAAGGAAAAACAGTAGGTAGCTACTTGATCGGAAGATATCTGATCTGTGTCTTAGGTCTAATCACAAGTGACTTTTCACTTTAAAAATAGAGTAAAAAAGCTAGGAAGGGCCTAGAAGTAGAAAAATTTCTGAAGATATTATCTTGTTTCTACCTATCAATATTTAACTGCAACTTTTTAATTTCTTAGGGCTAAACTCTACGGTAATACCTACATATTAGGTATGTGTGACAAATTCTACTTGCATTCCAGCCCAACATGGCAGCACTTGGGCCCTGGTGGTCAGCTCAGGCACTGAGTAGGTCTCAGGGGAAAAGAGACTGGGCCAGGACCCAGAGCTCCACTCTCTCCGACTTGGTTCAGATAAACCTGCTGCTGTCCCTTCCTCCAGGTCTGGTAATTCTGATGAGTCAGAAAGGAGACAGTATGCTGTTGTTGGCTAGGGAGGTGCTCAGGAAATTCTCTCAAGTGTATATGAAAACGTTATGACATTTGGCTGCGTACATGATTGGGGAAGGCAATCTCTATGTTCCTGGCTATCAAAGGTGTGGCAGCAATTTTTAACTTCTATTTATTGTCACTTAGAGAATCTCACTGATTGATTACTCAATAAATATTTAGTGCCAGGCTCTGTGGTAGGCACTGTGGATACAGGATGACTTTTGCAAATGGAATTATCTGGTCTTTGCCACAAAGCATGGAGTGATCTCTTGGGTTTTTTGTACTCTGAATCTTCTGTGAGATTTGGATGACATAAAAAGGAACAATGACAAAAAATTATAGGAAGATGCTATTTCATTTAACATATAGAAAGACCATCTAATAATTAAAACTATTCAATAATGGAGTGAGTTGGCTTTGGAAATGGTGAGTTTTCAAGGAATCCTGGGATTATTCTAAAAGTGGCTATATTATTATCTTAGAACCTAAAAGATAATTTAGGCCCTGTGAAGGATCAATGTAGATGACTTACAAGTTCATCTCCAAGTATATTTGTAGAACATTTCAAATCTCTGCATTCAAGGTTGGGTAACTGTCATGGTCTTTGAAGTAACCCAGGCACAGAAAATACCTGGGTCACGTGAGGTGGGTGGGAGGAATATAAATGCTCATTTATTATAAAAATTTGAACAGCTATCTCCTCTCCCCAATAGATAAACTAATCCATTTAAGATACTATAATATTTTAGTGGAAAAAATACAAAAGTTTGGGGTTGGGAAATAGGGGGAATATAAATGAAACAGTAAATACAATGATTTAAATAGGAAATTTAGTGCTTGTTATTTTGGCACCTGGTTGATGTTTATCTTTCCAAGAGTCAAAGGTGCAATCAAAGGTGTTGTTTTCTAGAACTCTCTAGGAACTGGGTCTAATTATGTCAAGATAAGTAATGGGACCTAAGTTTTAGAAGACAGATTTATGAGTAAACCTCACGTGGATACTGATCACATTTGAAGACCCTTTATCTTTTCTGATTAAGCTGGTGCACGTAGGTACACATGGTTCCCATTTGCTACAATGCCAAACTCCATACCAGAGTGAACTCCAATGCGAATCCATACTGGGAGGCCAGGAAGATGCTCCAGCTCGAAGGTCCCCATGAAGCTGAGGATATCCAAGGCCATCATGGCAATGTCTACAGCATGACGATTGCCATTTCTCTTAGGCAAACCACTAGCTACCATGTAAGCATCACCAATGGTTTCTACCTGTGGAAACAGTTTCTCATCAGTGAATTTGCCCCTTCAAAAGGCACAAGAAATTAATCAGAAGCAACTAATCACATATCAAATACAAAAGTTTTTGAGAACTCAGTATGAGCAGACATGTCCTGCAGACATTTTCTGAGACCAGTTCAAGACCAGTTCTACACTAATTTTTTCAGGGTTTTTAGAGTCTAGTTAAATGAATGACTATAAAGGACTGTAGCCATATGAAAGTACTTCATAATAATATAAATCATCCAGATGTGGTGATAATTCTATAAATGTTTAAATACTCTAAAAAGTTTTATATCATTTTAGGAATGGCTTTAATTACCAGAAAAGTCACCTTCAGCATTTACCATCTTTTCACATACTATTTGAAAAAAAATAATTGTAGTTTCCTCCAAGACACATTTTTGTAGTATGATGATTACAAATGCTTTTCTTGTAATACGTAGTAGATTTATATTAACGGTATTCTATAAACATTATTCTTTGATAAATATCCTCACTTTAAATTTTATTTTCATAATCATATGCATAGTCCACATTTTTACCAATTATTTCTAACTTCTTTTTGTCAACTATTTCTAACTTCTTTTTGCCAACTATTTCTAAAATACACAATCACTTTCTATCCTACAAGAACTCTTGTTATATGGTTTTCTGACCTACACAGGGTGAGTACTGGTCTAAAATAAAGCCTGAAAGAGAAGTCCTCTCTGTGAGAATAACCATGATGAGTGACTTCTAAACTTTATGAAGGATACAGTGTTTTAGGCATATTATTTATCTCAATAACCTTCACAATGAACCATTGAGTTTGTATTATTATCACCTCATTTTACAGATAGGCAAACTGAGGCTTGACAAAATTAAATGTTTTATGAGGTCACACAGTTAGGTAGGGGCAAATTGGGATTTGAATGAAGAGCTTTACTTTTAAAGTTATGTGTTCCATACATTCTGCTGCTTTTCCAACATGAAAATGTGGGTATTCTCCTTTACTCTTCTGACTCAGACAATATTAGCCCAGAACTGCTTAGCTCTCTAGTCAGGTAGTAGAACTTTTAGAGTGTCCTGAACTTTTAGAATGTTCTCCCTGTTCTTCTTTAGTCTTCTTTGAATGATGTTTGCTATTCGACGACGATGACAACAACAACAACAACAACAACAACAACAACAACAACAAGATATTCCTATTTCACTTATTATAATTCTGGTGCCTTCTCTGTTTCATTTGCAATCAGCCTAAACACTATCTATTGCTTGAAGATGATTTGAGAGTACCCCAAATTTAGTGCCCCTAATTAATTCCTGCTGAACTTTATGTTGTTTCTTTCATACTGCTTCTTAAAGTCACACGGCCATTTTGACTTCTGATCTTTCTTATTCTACTTCCCTTCACCTTTAGCTCAGATTCAACCACCAATTTATTAACTCTTAAAATTGAGAGGATAAGACCTGAGAAATAACAGGAAAAACCAATTCCAGCCCTGCTGACCTGGGGCAGTACAATCATTTCAGCCTGTCAGGTGAAGTGGTTACCTTGTATACGTCATGATGATCAAGAATGTGGTCAAAACTCTTATAGATGTCATTTAGCATGTCTACCACTTCCATGGGGGTGCTGTATTTGCAGATAGTGGTGAAACCTACAATGTCACTAAAGTAGATTGTAACTTCCTCATATAGTTCAGGCTCCACAAAGCCTCTTTCCTTTAGAGACTTTACCACTAGCCTAGATGGAAAGAAAAAGAAATGTGTTCAATTTTAGTAAATTTTTTCTCCTCATACATAAATCTTTGAGACAGTAATAATTGCCTAGCAAGATTTCTAGACACTGAATTTTTAGTGAACTGGTTGGTTAGGAAGGAAAGATAAGTTGTATATACCATATATATAAACATATTATATATATGTATTCAAGTATTACATATTATATATTCAAGTATTATATATTTGAACTCAGATAAATATAAGCAGGTTCAACATTAACTTAGTACTTGACTATTGACCCTAATACACAATGTACATGTAACTCTATTACCTATATAACCATGATGCATATACACACTTGCCCACTTTTTACCTCTTTATTCATAGTCAGCTTCTTCTGGATGAAGTTCTATATCCAGAAGTTGAGAAGGAGAGAGTGTCATTAATGTAAGAGCTTGAATCTTTATAGCTATCAGATCTGACTTTCTCATCAGAGTCAATAATTTTACGTCCCTGGCATATTTAACATGGTATTGTTTAATATCGCTTTGAATTAATATGCATTTTAAAATTAATTTTGATATATTCTGAACCAGAATTTATTTGATATATTTTAAACCAGAATCAGGTCCTTTAAAAAGCAAAGTCAATTGCCATGCAAACAAGTTAAAATTATGCTAAAACTGAAAAATTCAAATAGAAGCAATTTAAAATATCTCTGACAAAGAGATATTAAGAAAGTATATCAAATTCAGAATTAAGAGAGAAGAACCACGAGAAGGCACTCCATATTCCTTTATGTGCTCAGTTGCCTTTTCACTGGCCCATTTTGGGGTGGGGGCTGACATGAGGCTGCATGCTCCCTATTTGCTCTTGGGATCACTTTGTGAAGGACCTGAGTATGGAACCAGTAGAATCAGAACCCAGAAGTTGGGAGGTGCCATAGAGGTCACTGAAAATAAATCCCTAGTTTTTACAGATGAGAAAGCTAAGGTTTAAAAAGAAAGCATGACTTTCACAAGGTCTCACAGCCACTAAGAGCAGAGGTAGTCCTAGAACTCAGCAACGTTTCACTCTTCTGTCTTTTTTATTGCACCGTAGCCCCCCACAACCCAGGGCTGGCGTAGAGAGGATGATGGGGAAGATCTGGAGTTGTGCTGACTGTGGCAATGAAAAAAATGTCTAGTACTCTCCCAGAAAATAGCCCATCAACCATGAAAATTCACAATATTCATTTAGAGAACCTTCAGAGCATCGAGGGAAGAAGTCTTTTCAACTGGTGCAGTGATGGAATTCAGGACCTTTGAAAACCATCTTTTTGATGTAGCTGTTTGGATTGGCAGGGGCACTTCTGGGGTGTAGTTCTTGACATGTCTAGAATAAGGTAGAGGCTACTGAGAGCATTATTGGTTAAAACCACTGATGATGGCACCCTGGGAAGGCAGCCAGATAATTAGGTTATTGTTTCTGTCACAAGTCAGCATTCAAAGCCAGGCAAGGAATTATGCATTATGTAACTAACGTTTATGGAGTACTGACAGAAATTGCTTAATAGTGTTGCAGCCTATTCCAAGGATACCATTTGTGGCCTGTTTCTAGGCTCTCTGAGGGCACGTTGATTTTATATTAGGCTCTCTTAAGGCCCAGAAATGAAGAAGAGAAACTATTTCTTTAGAAAACACAATCTCAAAATCATTCCTTTACTAATGTAGAGCTGATATTCTAAATTAAGTATGGATTCAAAATAAAATAATAACCAATACAAATTATATACAAAAGTCATAGCTACTGTGTATAATAATGACCATGGATGTTTCAGGTACTGTGCTAAGCAAGTACCTTATATCCTGCACATTATGTCGGGGGGTCTTTAAGCCAGCCTGTGAGGTAGATGGGACACTGGAGCTTGGAGCATTTAAGTAACTTGCCCAAGATTGCACTTCCATAGTAGGTGGTGAAACCATGATTTGAAGTCAGGCCTGGCTGACCTAGATTTCCATGATTTTATCCAATGTGAGACTGTCAGTCTAGCTTATCCTTAATCTAATAGGACAGTTTATTATACTTTAAAGAGGAGAGATCATTATTTCTCTCTTGTGACAACTCTGGGTGCCTTGGCCTACGCCTATTTCCTAGCTCTTCACATTTTAATTTATTGCTTATCTTAACAACTTTAGTTATAATAGCTTTAGTTATTACTTTGGTACCGACATTTAACAAAACTTTAAGATGTTTGAGGATTTCAACTTTACTTTCTTTCTATTTCAACCTTACTTCCTTTCTCTTCTGTCATGGCTATTACATTATTTCACAAATGGAGGTTAGCCTATACATCCAGCTTCACCTCCTTCACTAAAGATGCCTATACTTCTTGTAATTTGTCTTTTACTTTGAGGTAGAAAAAAGAAAGCAAAAAAAATAAAAAATAAAAAATAAATAATAATAGTAACACTTAGTTCCTGAAAGTGCCTTATAGCTCATAGCCTCTATAGTAAAACTTTAATTTCCATTTCAAAACTGAGGAGAGAGAGGTGCCAGACAATAAAAGTGAAACAACGGTGTTGGAACTCAGGTCATACTAACTCCACAGTCCACACTTCTTTTGTTTTCAAATGACTCCTTGGACATTTGAAAAAAACCTCTTTCTTCCAGATATTTCTAGTGCAAACCAGAACAAGGATTAGCAAGGTATGTGCATTTTAGAACTTAGTCTGTTAAAGAATATGCAAAAAGGAAAAATCCCAAACAGATATAAAGAAAAACACTGCTAGACAAATGTGCTGAAGCTTTAAGCTTTAAAGTATGAGGCATGGCTGTGGCATTGTGGGAAACCACATCAGCAGGACAGCTTGCCTTACCTTGGGAGCAACATAAAGTTAAGTCTATCAGCTCTGTCCCTCTCTGCTTTGTACAGCTGTGTCCTTTCCTCCACCAGATGTTCCAGGTTTCGAGAATATAGCTGTAGACGTCGGATCAAGGTGTCCATATAACTTTCACTTTTTTGGTCATGAAAAAGTCTGTAATAGGTAATAGGTAGTAATAGATAAGACGCTCATTCACATTGTTAAGAAAACATAAACTTTCATTAAGAACAATGAGCAATTATGATGAACAGCTAATTAAAGAAAAAATAAAAATGGCAGAAAACATTAGGAAAAATTAATCTCAGAAAAGATCAAAGAAATAGAAATAGAAATAAGATTAATTAAAAAACCAAAAAACACATGTTAGAACAATGACAATCAGTGTAGGTAAGGAGGAAAAATATACGGTACAACCTCTCTGGAGAGCAAGCTGACAAAATGTGTCATAAGCTTTTAGAATACACATACCAACAGTCCATCAACTCTACTTCCAAAAATTATTCTAAGAAAACAATCGTGAACATGCTGAAAGTTAACTACAAAGAAAGTCATAGCATTCTTTACAACAGCAAATACTTGAAAATAATCTAAATACATAACAAAAAAGTAGTTAAAATACTATGATACAATGAAATATTAATGTATTATTAAATATGAACTAGAACAGTTAAGCACACAGAAAAACACTATTTCTATATTGCTCAGTGAAAAAAGTTGGTTCACAAAACAGAAAAATTATAATCTCTCTAAATTTTTGAAAACTGGTGGTCATCTACTGACAAAAAGGTGATGTTTTTACCACATCTACTTAACCATTTTCTAAAATTTTAATAATAAATAATTTGCAATAAAGAGAAAACTGTAAAAAAAAGGCTCTAAAGGTGAAAAATGAAATATAAGTGCAGGACCAAGAAAAGCAAAGCAAAGCCTTATATTATCTCCTCAGAATGGAGGAAAAGCCTAACTCTGGATTATTTGGTTAGAACAAGGAGACAGTTGAGATGCCAGCTTTCTTTGACACTGGGGCATCTGACTGGCCTTGGTGCAGAGCTGGGCAGAGGCACACTGAGTTCCTATAGAGCTGTTGTGATGATCAGAGATAATGTTCATAAGATATACAGCATAACTGAAGGGGCCGAACAAATCACACCATTTCATTATTACAATAACAATTATAAGTTACTGTTTTTCTGCTAAAGAAGATGGCCTTCATCATAATCCTCTGGGGTGGGGAGGGATGTTTATTAAAAATTCAATACATTTCTGAGTCCTATTGCAGACCTATATGACTGGAAATTAACTGCTAGGTTTGGAATTAAGAAACAGATTTTTTTCATGAGTTTCCCAGGGGATTCTTGAACCCACCAGTATAGAGTCTAGTTGGTAGAAAGGGCAAGAGAGCAGGTGTAGGGATGAAGATGAATCATCTTACTCCATGATGAACTGATTCAATTAAAACATGTTCCTCAATCTTGGCTGAATATTCTCATCATGTAAGGAGCTATTAAAACTTCTAATGCCAGCCTGCTTCCCAGGTCAACTATATCAGACTTTCTAGGATAAAAGATAAGGGGCCCAGTTTATCTTCATGAGTTTACATTTCATCCGTCACACATGCAACCTCATCTGCTCTTAGTAACAGGAATAAATGCGAAGGAATAAAAATGGCCAAGGATTAAATGTCTTATTATTTCCTTTTCCTTTCCCCTGATGACAGTTTATTTCTACCAAATCAATGGCCACACTTTCATTAACTTCACTCTACCTCATCTCCTGGGCTTTTGGCCTTGTTAAGTATCTGAATGACTACAGAAAGTTAGAGCTGGAAGGAATTGTAGAAATAATCTTATTCAGTCCAATTTCAGTAACAAGAAAATTGACCCCCCATGAGGGCAAGTACTTTTGTCCAATGCCCCACAGTAAGCTATTATTAGATCCTAGTCTAGAAACTGGATCTCCTAACTCTTACTCCAGGGTTATTTTTCTCACTCTGTGCTATATCTAACAGGAAACATGAGGAATCTAGAATTCAATCTTAATAAACAATTGTATTACTTTTTTTTAAATCCCAAATTGTAATCTGATTCATAGCTTAAGTCTTAAGTGCCTATGGCTAAAGTTGCTGATTTTTTTAAGATTTGAAAATTTTAAGGAATTTCATGATCTTAAGACTTATGCAGGGACTTTACAGACTCCCAGGACCCATACTAGATTTCTAAATCCTAATTACCTGCAGAAGTGTCAGGAAACTATATTTTTAACAGACATATCTATGATTAGTTAGTATATAATTTTTAATAAGGTAAGTATCTCCCTTGAGTATTTAATTTTTCAAGTGATTATTTCCCTGAGAAAATGGTCTGTTAGTCTTTATATTTTTGAGACAGGTGTTGCAATCTAGAGTTTTTCATTAGAATAGGCATTTTCTAAGTGCCACTGAATGTCAACTATTATTAGAAAAATCTGAAATCATGAGAAAAAGTAAAAATTTCAGCAATACCCAAATATCTTGCCTAGTGTAGTCTCAATTTTCTTGAAATCTGGTCTCTTTTCTGGATCTTCTTCCCAGCAGTGTTTTACAAGTAGATATACCTGGAAAAAGAAGGATAGAATAACTCAGGGGGTGGTATCCTATTTTCTTCCATGATGGGAGTGATTGAAGCAGAAAATATTTTTAAAACATCTCAACTCTGACAATAAGGATGAGACATTACCTGCAGTGTGTCTCGGGCATTGCCACCTGCACTGCCTTGCCTAAGCCCTTCCCTTGGGCCTTGAATTAATGAAAAAGGTAATACTGATTTGGTTGAGTCTGGATTGATGGGAGAGACAAAATGCTTTATAGGTATTTGCAGGGAGCATGTTGAGGAGAACAAGAAATAGTTGGGTTTAGTGAGCAGACGCAATGACTATAAATGAGAGTGAGGCGCTTGGGCAGTGGCTTTTAACTATGGCCACCAGTGGAATAGCCTGGGGCGTGTCTACAAAAGTCCTTTTGCAGAGGCCCCACCAAAGATTCTGATTTAATTGGCTTGCGAAGGGGCCTTTGTAGAGTTCTCAGATTTAGCAAATAAAAACATAAGACAAATCTGAATTTCAAATAAACAATGAATAATTTCTTTAGTGTAAGTATTTCTCAAATATTGCATGGGCAAAAGACAATATTATATATAATAATTATTATATATTTATATGTAATTTTATTATAACACACCATATAATATATAATTATATATCATAATGATAATATAATATAATAATTTAATTATAAAATAATAAATATATATAATTATATAAAATAATGATAGTTATATAATTATTTGACACATTCTATATTATTATGATATATATTATAACATATATTACATATTCTTATTATAGATACATGAGAAGTGAGGAAAGAGAGGTTCAGAGGAAGGAGGGAGCCACGAGGAAGCCCATGGAAATATCATCTCATCTGCTACCACTTGCTTGCAGCTTTTGTTGGATCAAAAAGCATGGTGAAAACCATTTGTTTTATATAATGTTTGTCTTCACTCTGGCCCAAAATAGGATCACAGATGATACCAGCTGCAGTCCCCGCCTGTGTTCTTTGCCTTAACAAGTCCCTGGGAGGGACTAGACACCTGGGCTGGTTGCCTGCACTCACCACTAGAGGATACCCCTGCCTTGGTAAGTGGTCTGATGGCGGCTGCAGAAAGGAATGCGCAGACACAACTGGCAAATGGACTGATAACAGAGCTATTTAATGAAAAAGCGGATGCTTTTGTGACTTTGTCAACTCATCTAATTTCAGGCCTGTATTCTATTGGAACCAGCTACCAGATATGCAATCTTATTGTTGACTTCCAATTACAGAACAACCCAACTGCACAAGTGTATTGAGGAGGAAGATGCTTTGGTGAGAAGGTTTTAGGCAACATACAGATATACTTAGACTAAAAGGACTGTTTGAGAAGGGATAGGCTGATGTGTGGGGAGGAATCCCAGGATCCAGAAACACCGAGGGTGGGAGGAGAGGAGAGAAGGAATGAGGAGAAGACAAGGACAGGAGCAGGGGCTACAATGTGCCTTTAAAGTTGAAAATGAGAGAAAAGAGGAGAGGTAAAAATAAAAATGGCCCAATCATGCTCAGCTAGACTGGCCATAAACTTCATCTGGAAGGGTGCTTATAAATTGAAGGAAAATGTTTTCTTCTTTATCCCACAAGGAACAAACATTTTTTTCTTAAGACCCTAAATATTTTTAAAGCATTTTACTTACTAGCTTTTGGGATTATCAAAGCTCAGATAAAATTCTAAAAAAAAATTTTTTTTAAATTTTTATAAGCTTTAAAGGCCTTTGTGAGGGATTATAAAAAAGAAATTAAGCCAATGCAGAGAGAAAAACTCCATTTCCCTCAGAGGAAAAATAAAAGGACTGAGAGTACACTTCCCTATTGTTTCTGGGTGTCAGCATATTTATTTTTTAATTAATAGGTACTATTTATAAGCCTAGTAAGTATATACATGGACATTTTGCTCTTTTAGTTCCTAAAAATTGAGAATGTGACATGGGCTTAAGGAACCAGCTCTTTCCTGAGCTGGGAGAGGTGGAAAATGACAAGAAGACAATGGCAGGCCGATAATGGCTCCCAAAGACATGTCTGAGTCCTAAACCCTGGCACTTGTGGATGTTACCTTACTTGGAAAAAAAGGGTCTTTGCAGATGTGGTTAAGTTAAGGATCTTGAGATGGGAGCTTATTCTGGATTATCTTGGTGGGCCTGAATGCAATCTTATTTATCCTTATGTAGGAGAGAGGAAGAGAGAGATTAGACAGACAGAAGAGAAGAGAATGTGACAACAGAGGCAGAGATTGGAGTGTTGTGGACCGAAGCCAAGGAATGTCAGTCACCAGACACTTCTGGAAGAAACTAAAAATAAACTCTCCCCTAGAGGCTCTGGAGGGAGTGCAACCTCGCTGACAACTCATTTCAGACTTCTGGCTCTGGAACTGTAAACAAGTAAATCTCTGTTTTAATCCACCAAGTTTGTGGTCATTTGTTACAGCAAACCAAGGAAACTCACTTCCAGCTCTTTTTCCTCTGCTGTTTCCAGGAACAGATCTGGGCGGAAAGGTTTCACTCCATTGGAATTCTCCACTCTGAAAATCTTCTCTGATGGGACGAGAATGATTCGAATTACAAGAAAGAATGCAGCATGAAGAAATTTTAGCAGCGGCTGGACTCTGAATTGGTCCACTGGCCCTGGATGGGTGCCAGGTGAGACTGTTGTAGAGCTTCCGCCAGCACTGCATAGATGGATGCTGAATGAATGAGTGAACCACCAGATTAAAGGGTCTCATGCCCACTTATATGCAGGAGGCTACCTTAAATTAAGGCTGCTAACTCTATAAAACTCAGAGACCACTGCCTTAGTGTGCTTTCTCTCACCAAGACTTTGGCCCACCCTCCCTACATCCCTTAATCACCACCTCCTCCCAGACAGTTAAGAGATGACACAAGTATGTGCTCAGTAAGCCAGGATTGAATGAATGGAATGAAACATTTCCCCACCCCATCCCCTGAGGATATGTGACAAAACCTATAGATTTTAGTAAGAACTAAAATATGTATGTTGTCCTAGTGAATAATCTAGTTCAGGTGTTAAACCAACACATGACTGTTTGGAATCAGAAGGAAAGTTTAAAAGAAGATTCTTAAACAATAATACTAACAGTAGTGACACCTGGCAGTGGTATATTATCTTATGCTTTTCAGAATACTCAACATTCATTTAATCCTTCCAAAACCCCTGTGAAATGTGTAATGCAGATGTGCCATTACTTTTGCAGATGTGCCATTACTTTTGCAGATGAGGGACAGAGATGTGGGTCTCCATCAGCCTGGACCGCAGGTTGGCCGGCTCCCAGGGTGGGCGAGTAAAGGCGTCAGACTCTTACCATTCTGGTCCCGGCAGCTCAACGTATAGAAGGTTTCTCTCCGCAGGATGATCTCCTGTGCGATGATCCCGTAGCTGTACACGTCTCCTTTCTGAGAGACGCCGGCTTGGCGGAGGTGCTCGGGGGCTGTCCACAGTTCTGTGCATTCAGCGTGGAGATTGTAAAGTTAAAGGTGTCAGCAGCCCACAGGTCTCCAGCCTGCTTTTGTTCTTTAAGTCCCTACACCATGCATCCTGAATGGGAATGGCCTTGAATGTATATGGTCTCAGACTTTTGAGGAATTTATGCTAATAATGGTAATAAAGGGTAGAACACACACTTACTTTCAAGACTATGTGATGCCAGGATCTGGGTGAGGTCATATGGCAATGTCTTTCCTGAAACTGCTCAGATCATAGCCCTCAAAGTCTACCTAGATTAGCGCCTGCTATATAGGAAATAAATGCTCGCAAAGGTTTGTGGGATGAATTCAGTATGAGGGGCCGAGGCTTATGGGACATATGGCATAAACCTATGAAAGCTTTTGTAAATATTAAAAATATTCACATATTTTATATAATATAAAACATTTGTAGATTATTATGTAATACAAAACATATATTATATATATGTATGTTTACTAAAAGAAAATAAAATAGCGCATTTAAACAAAAAGATTATCGCTAATATTTTTCAGCCTCCAAGTCAGCTATTGTCCACAGATGTGTTTTCTTTGATTTCCACAATATTCTTTAAAAAGCAATGCATACAATTTACTCGTATTTTACTATGTGCCTGCTACTCTCTAATGCTTTCCAGCTTGTTCACTTCACACAAGTGAAGTGCTTCCGTGTTCTGTGTTTGGCCCTTGCAGACGTTGGGGTTTTGGAGCCATCACATATTTTATTTAGTAATAACAGGGGCACATAGTTGATTTTCCTCCAATATCCCTTGAAAGTTTTCCAGGACCACCCAGCTCCTTGTGAACTTTTTGAGGTTTCTTCAGCAGTTTCAATGAAAAAAAAAATCGGTAGATTCATGCTGTCAGGTACAGAGATAGGCTTATGCTGAGGAGCAGTTTCCTCATTTGATTTTTCATCTAAATTCACTGCCTTGTAAAAAAATTTTTTTCTAATTATAGTTGACATACAATATTATATTCATTTCAGGTGTGAAACACCATAATTAGGTATTTATATACCTAATAAAATGATTACCCCCAATAAATCGAGTACCCATTGACACCATACATAGTTACTACAAAATTTTTGACTATCTTCCCTATGCTGTACTTTACAAAAATATGGAATGCTTCACAAATTTGCATGTTATTCTTGCCCAGGAGCCATGCTAATCTTCTCTGAATGATTCCAATTTTAGTATGTGTGCTGCCAAAGCTAGTGCTCATTGTCTTTTTGAATTGATGTCTTATGAATTTATGTGACTTGTGATTCATGTACAATTGATTCTAATGATTTGAGGTTATAGAAAATATAAATAGATCTACTTATGCTAAAATGTCAGGTAACTGACAGCACCAGTAAATATAACTCAGTGATATTCAGGAGGATAGGATTTGACCTGAAATTCATCTGATTTTGTGTTATTGTGAATCATTTAATGAAGGAGGTTTGTTCTTCTACATGATGAACCATGCCTGGCACATGGTAGGTATTCAACAAGCACTTATTGGATTGAGTCCAATGTCTAGCTAGCATGCTTATGTGATTGAAGAAGCCAAGGGCAGAATAGTACTTCTTTTTTAAATTAAGGAAAACTAAAAGATTGATAAATAGAATTAAAAATAGAATTTACTATTTGGATCTAGGTGTATCTTAAGGCATAAATAAATGCTAGATTTTTGAGGCTGTTTAACCCCGAGTTATAGAGCAGAATGGGTAAACGTTCAATAAGAAAAGTTCTTTATACTTTACAAATCACTTTTTTTTGTGTTACTTTTTTGACTCTTTATCACAATGCTAAAAGAGATAATTATATATTTTTCTAATAAGCGTTTTTTCTTATTGTTATCATTTATCATTAACACAGATAAAGGATGTCTAGAATTTGGAAATGGGTCTTCTGCCTTGTACTCTATTTTCTTAGGCAAATCTCTTCACCTCTTTCAACCTCAATTCTGTCTTTTAGAGAAGAGGTTTAGATGAGATGATTTCCAAGGTTTCTTACTGATCTAACTTTCTCTACGTTTTCACCCAGTTCTGCTTCCATAAGCTAATAAGTTCTTCTTGATTTCTCACTGATGTCAAGGGATACTATTAATAGATTAAGGAAATCCCTAGAGAATATTTGTTCAACTCAGGAAGCACTTGCTGAAAACTGACAAGGGTGAAGTGCTTGAGAATGAGCCAGCTGTTGCCTCTTGCGGCTCCAAGTGTGAATTTTCTGATCAGTATCACTATTTTCTGAACACCTTATGTGGGCTTGTGAAAATAAGAGGGCGGGGGGAGGGCGAGAGAGAGGAAGGAAGGAAGGAAGGAAGGATGGAAGGAAGGAAGGAAGAAATGGTAAACTGGTAAAAATCTTATTGATTACATACCTTTTTTTGGAGGTAAAATGGAATTACAGCCAAAATCAGTGATCTTTACCACCATTCTACTGTCCACCACACAGTTGGTGGATTTCAGACGGCCATGGACTTCTGTCTTACTGGAGTGTAAATATGACATCCCCTGTAATTTTTCAGATGACAAGAAAACAAAGGGATAAGACACTCTGCTGCTGCTTGATTATTTTAAAGAAAAGACATTTTGAATCATTTCAGCATGCAGATAGACTCATACCAGTAGATTTTAAATTTAGTTTCATTAATTTTACTCTGAAAATATTACTAAGGCCCTAATATTTGCCTAAGTACTTCATCTATTTAGGTGACACAGTAAAAAGTAATTTTCTAAAGACCGGTTAAGTAGTTATATATAATATAAAGCAGAAGGTTGGTCTTTTTTTTTTTAAAGTGTTTTTGCTTATCCTTTATTTGGTCTGTGACCTTGGGTATGTCGGGTCCTGTGCTACCTCAATCCAAAAACATGCATAATAAGGCCTTGCCTTTCTGAAGGGAGAGGCTAGGCTCGATTAGTTCCTAAAATTTGATGGGTTTCTTTCTACTTTGAAAGGGAAGCATGTTTTTGGCTAGTGTGCTTCCCTCCGGTGGCCAGAGGTCTCATTGCAGAAACTGGTTTTCAGTCTGGCTCACAGGAGTGAGCAACAGAGTATTGTGTTATATTTTTCAAACTGATTCTGACTCTATGTGACTTTCAGGTGATTTAAGACTGTATCAAATAGCTCATTCTCAGGATGAACTTTTCTTCATTCTTGAATCAGGCCCTGGTTACTGGTATACACTTTCTTTCTCATATCATGTCTTGGAATATACATGTCCAAATTTATTATCGCCTCATGTAAGATAGTTGCCTGTCCTTGATATTTCCCTTGTACAACTGCAGATTCACTTGTTTTCCATGTAGCTTTTTACGATATTGATTTCCAGCAAGTCTGTAAATATGTGTGCCTCAAACCCAGAGTAGAAAAAATATAAGAATAATAGGAGACAATATATATATTTTGAACATTTACTTCTACCAGCCCTTATGCAAAGCATATGTATTATTTCATAAAATACAACAATCATATGACATAGGTACTCTTTTTATTATTATTTTACAGATGAAGAAACCAATGCACGGAGAAACTGAGTAGCTTGCTGGATTTGTGTTATATTTAATTTTCACAACTGTCTTTTGTGTTTGTAGGGCTCTTACCTTAGCAATGTCATATAAGACAGAGATCTTAAACTCCCAATCCATGAAAGTACCATCAGGGTAGGAAATCATGTCATTTAAAACTTCCTGAAAAGGAGAAAAAGGAGAGGGAGAAAATGAGTTGTCTCAAGGAGGGATATCATGGAGAGACTATGATAGGCAAATAATAATCTTCTAACCATGAGGCCCTGGACAGAAGGAACAAATTGGAACTCCACTGTCCTGTGTTTCCTGATCATATAGTTTTCTCTCCTACTTTAGAAACATTGCGTGGCTTTCAGCACAAGGAGGTGAGAATGAGATACCCATAGTAACCCAAGTCCCAGTTCTTCCATATGGCAGGGGTGAAAAAATTAGTAGACACCTGCCTGGAGGGTAGGCTGCGAGCCTGATTCACAAGTCACTGGATTGCAAGTCTTGTCTCATCAAACTTATACTAGTGTTTTTAAACAAGGAATTGCTGTTAGGAAATTCATTCGTTAGGCTTATGTTTTTACTGACATGATTAATTGCTTCTATTGGCTTTATAGTTCTAAGTCCTCTGTCAATAAGACACAGTTCCTGGATTTGTGTGAATTGTATGACCTAGAATTTTGAACTCACTTTATTAACATGGTGATGATGCTAACAAGATACAGGGTTCTAATTAAGCTAATAACTTTTTTTTCATAGTAAACTTGAATAACTTAACAATAGTTTCTTGTTTTGGAAAAAAGCCCAATTTGACCTTTAGTTTTAACTCGGGCACTATACCAATAATTTTCAACAAAGGGTCCAAAGTCATAATTTATTTCAGATAAGGCTGGTTATCATGTAGGTACCAGGCCAAGTTAAGGGAAGGGAGTTATGAGCAGACAGACTCTAAAGTAATTCTTTTTCTTAGAACTGGCCATATTTTATATTTTTTACAATCACTTCTTCCCATGAAATTGTAAACTCTGTGATAATTTTTGTTCACTGCAGTCTCTGCAACATTTTGTTCAGTTTCTGGCATGGAATAGATGTTTAATAAATATTTATTTCATGAATGAATCAATTGTTCTCAAACAAGTTTAGCTGAGGTTATTGTAGGTTACTGTCTCTAGCCCATCGATAGAGAAACTTTCTCATTTGTTTCCCCACAAAAGTAGGTTCTGATGGGATTTGCCATGGGTTGAAGAACAAAGGGATGACACAGGGAGGGAACTGCCGTTTTTCTTGGCACAGACTTTGCCTTGAGATTTATGGTACAAAGACTTGGTTTTCTGTGTAGAAGCTTTTGTTGTCTGCGCCCAGAGTGACTAAGCAATGCCGGAAGGGGACCCAGGACCACTCAGATAACTAAAGTTTCTGAGAGTAGAGAGACAAAAGTAACTATGGGTATGATATTTAAATGTTGACTTGTTATTTTAGGGAATAAAAGATCCTGTGAAATCCTTTGACCAGGCTGTGTTAATCCTAAAATTGCTGTCTCACTGAAATTAAATGAATCAGAGTATATGGTATAGCCCTCATTTTATTTTTATTAGAAATATTTTATTTAAATGATAACATTTTAATTTAAAGGATCATTTTCAGCATCAATTAAAATGATCATATGGTTTTCTCATAGGACCTTTTGAGATGATACATTAGGGTAATATTTTTTCCATTCATAGAATTAACCATATCTTATTGTACTATGCTCCTTATATACAACTGGCTTAGATTTACAAGTATTTTATTTATACTTTTTCTATCAATATTCATAAATATAGTTGATCTTTAATTCTATTTTACTATTAACTTTATGCTAGCTTTGTTGAGTGGTAAATGAATTTATATCTTCATGTGTTTGCTTAACTTTGGAACAGTATTTATATAAACACTGAGAATTATCCATTGAAGTTTGGAATTAAGGCAAATCTGGTATTCTTTTTAATGGAATTATAATATCTTCTATTGTTATTGGCTTACTTTACTTTTTACTTTTTGAGTAACATTTTCATGATTATTTTGCTTTTGCAATTTTTCCTTTTTTAATTTAATTTTAACAGTCACAAAGTATTCTTTTATAATGCAAAGCATCATTTTCATAGCTTTATTCCCATTTTCATGTATTTTTATGTTTGCTTTAAAATTTTTATTAAGAAGTATGAGAAGCTTGTATGTTTTATAATTTTTTAAAAAATAAACAACTCATGAGTGCATTTTAAAATTCTAACTGTATTATGTTGAATTTTGAAAGCTTTCTTTCCTTAGGCCATAGTTATTCTTCTAAATTTTGTATTACATGCTTAGAGTATTTAATTTTTTTAAAAAGAGAGATAGCATTTAGGGCTCTGATTTTTAATTTGAGGATAGATTTGAATTTAAGCGATACATTTTGAAAGCTAGTATTCTTTTGTTGTTGTTGTTTAAGCTTATTGAAAATTGAAAATTTCTAGGTGATTAGTTTAAATTTTAAAAATTATTTTTAAATGTTATTGAATTATGAATATTTGGACCTCTTTTAAAACTGCTGCTGCCCCCAAATTTTGGGATTCTGGCTTTGTTCTGGGGAAGGATACTGAGGTTATTAAAAAATCCTGGGTCTGAAAATAGCAGGTTGACCACACATCCTGGTTTGCTTGAGGCCAGTGCAGTTTATGTCTGCTGTTCCAACATAACTTTGTAGTAGCCCCTTTCACTCTCAAAGTATTCTGGTAAATTATATGCTCACCTACCTAAAGGTTATTAAAAGCTGAAAGTCATAACACATGCTCATAAACTGCTCAAGGCGAGGTTCAAAATAGTTCAATTCTCCTTGAAGCAACTGTCCTGAATTCCTCCCTTCTCCCACTCTTTTCTCATTCAGTCCTGTTTCTGTTTCACACCTGACTTTGTTTCTTGTAAATAATTGCTTCTTGTAAATTCCTGCCCTTCTGAACTATTTAATGATTAGATAGTCCTAGCTCGATGTTTGGTTCTTCCCAAGAACTTGACTTAGTCTTGTCATTCTCTTTCTGCTTTAGACGTGCTCAGTCCTGACCCCATCTGGCAACTCTGGGACCATCCTCAATGCTTCACAAAGGAAAGGGCGGTAGGAATTTAGACAGAATCAGAACCAGGACTTATGAACAAGTCTCCTAATGTTTATTTGGTACTAACATAATGACCATCTATTTTTCTTTGACTACAAAAGCAAGCATGCAAGTACAGTAAAATGAATTTAGGGCTAATCAGTCACTTTTCCATGTCTGTTCTGTTTTTCAAATCTGTACTTCTGATTTTTTTTTTTAATATAATAGTACTAATTGACAAAATCTGAGTGATCTAGTTTGGTAACACCAACTTTTCCCAATAACTTTATGATATTATTTCACTGAGTAAACATCTAAAATTCTTATTAGATTTTTTTTTCATATGGTTAACAGTTAGGAAATTGAAAATGATCAAGGTTCCTTACCCGCAGGGATCCTCTCTCACAGTATTCTATCACCCCAAAGATCCTGGAATCAAGCTTCACTGTCCCGTAGAACTTGGTTAAGTTGTAATAGTCAATCTGAAGCAACTAAGATAACATATTTATTTACAAAGCAAGTCGTCCAGAAAGGTGCACCATAGTAAAAATTAATATGTTAATAAAACATGCCACGTTTTAGATCTTTGGGAAGAGGTATTGCTCTTTATACACTGGAATGTCTATATGTTTCTTATTACGCATTGCATTATATCTTACTAAGCAGTCTTTCTTTTATCAACACGGGTACTTAAATACATACTTTTGACTACTCTGAAATAATATTAGGACCATTTTGTAGGATATGCTAATAGATTTCCAACATGTTTCACACCATCAAACATCACTTTTCAACATCTGTTGGTAGAATTTCCAATATGAAGTATAGTCACCCATTTCTTGGCCTGAGGACTCCTCTGTCAGCATCCCCCATAATGCCTCACTCAACCAGGGATGTCATTGCTTAGGAAAAATGGAGTGAAGTTATTTCTTACTTAAGGTTTTCAAGCAAAAGATACATACCTTGTTCAATTCTATCTTCTGTTTCTCAGTGAAATTGCCATCACTGTGCTTGAGATCCTTTAGAATCACTATCTGCAAAGATCGATTGATTAAGAAGATAATGTTGTAGCATTAATACTTATATGAATATTTTAATTGTTTGTTTGTGTGTCTATCTTCCCACTATACTGTAAGCTCTTGAGAGCAGTAACACTACTTTGTTATGCACCTGGGATATGAGAGACTGAAGTTTGAATGTTTCTTTAAGAATGACTAAATGGAAGGAAGGAAGGAAGAAGAAAGGAAGGAAGGAAGGAAGGAAGGAAGGAAGGAAGGAAGGAAGGAAGGAAGGAAGGAAGGAAGATATAAACCCCCATGTGGAATTGTCATATTCCCACTGCAGTGAGTCAAAATATATTACTAGGGATGCCTAGACTTCTCTGAATCTTTTTTATTTTTACTTTTGCTTTCTACACTCCATCCGTCTCAAAAGTTCTATGTCCTTTAATTTTTCCAGGATTGTGAGTTTTGTAATCCTTGAAGCAGAGCACTGTCCATTCCTGTGAAAGACTCCAAAAACAGCCTCTTGGAGCAACCTGGGCACCTACCCCACCTTTGCATTGCCAACATCAGAAGTGGGTAACAATAAATCAGAAGGCCCAGAATATACCCCTAAGTGAGATTTCAGAGAAGCAGAGGAGAATATAGTTACCTTTTTGTCATATTTGCACTGCTGTAGTCTCTGAATTGTATCTCGTCTCTTGTCATCATCGATCTGGCACAAGAAAAACATAATTATTCCAGATGCTTCATATCTTGTCCCATCCACTGACAGTTAAAGGCTGAGAAGCTCTGCCATCTGCCAGGTGGGCTGTATCTGTTGTTCACCTACAGCATGGTGGACATGCTTCCAGAAAAACTTATAACTGACTTGTGTTTCCCTCTCACTACTTGCTTTTTCCCTGTAACAATATCTTCTTTCTGGGTATCTACCACTCATGCTTAACTCCAGGTTTTCTTCCCTTCTTCTTGTAGTTCTACTTTTCCTCCCTTCTTCCTGTGATCTACTACAGCCAGGGATTTTCTTTGCTTCCTTCCCCTGCCCTGCTTCTATTGGGAAACATTGCCTATAGCTACATACAGATGCTCTTAGGGGAGTATGTTGTGCATTTGAGCTACAAACTCATGCCTAAAGGCCCAAGTAGCAATGCAAGCTAGGACTCTGGGCTAGGTGTTTGAGGGGGCAGCCCCATCAGCTCTGGGTGCAATCTAAAGTTGCCAGATAATATGATTTGTTTTTAAAAAGCTAGTAATATGGATTTTTCTATGTCATTCCAAGATTTTTATATTTGACACTTAATTTTAAAAGATCGTAAATATCGAACAAAACACAGACACACACAGACAGACACACACACACACACACACACACACACACACACACACACACACCTGCAGGCCATATATAGCTTTAGGTCTGTCAGACTTCTGGTCAAAAGGCAGACAAAAGTTGAGAATTATTGCATCTCTCAACTCGATTCTCATAAACACCTATGATGTATCATAATATTGGCTAAAATTGACCTCTTAGGGACAATCTGAAATATAAGTGAAATAAATTACATCAAGTCACAAGTATGATATCTGGCACACACAGATTAATAAATGTCAGTTGTCTTCCCTTCTCCTTTTTCTCATTTTACAAATGAGATATTAAAGGGTTAAATGACACAAAACATCACATAAACATGTATCAGAACCTGAGCTTGCCCTCTTGTCCAGTATTTTTTTTATTGTCTCAGGCCTCAGTTAGGTCATTTAAATTATTTGAACCTCAGTACCTTTTCTGGGTAATCCTAACTCATAGGGATACTTGAAGATCAAATGAGATGAAATTTGCAAAAATTTCTTGCAAACTACGGTATTTTATCTTTAAATGAGTTATCATCATTCTTATCATTTTTTTTTTTTCTGTCAGCTCCATCCCCTTGACTCTCACGACTTCTCTTTTTGTCTGGCTGCTTTGGTTTCCTGACCCTTTCCATTTGAGTACACAGGAATGTTTAATTCTTTATTGTCTCATCCTTTCAGCTTGCTTCCTCATCTTTGCCCTCAGTGAGTCTGGTTGTGTGGCATTTTCCCCTCTTGCTGTCTTTGGCTGGCCTTCTTGGGCCTTCTCGCTGCTCTATGTGACTCATAGCACCTGAAGACCTTCCTTACAGCCCATTTTTGGTCTGCCTGCTCTCCAGCCTGTTTTAAATCAGAGCAGCAATGATTCCCTGTGTTCTGAATCACTTCCATCTTCCTTCCTTTATGTTTACTGTGCTAAAGGTCTATTCCTTAGCCAGGTGAGTGGTTAATTTGATGAATTAACTCATAAAAGTTCTGTAATGTCTGATAGGAAAGATGGGTTATACATCTAAGAATAGCTACATTTTAAGACAACATACAAATGCACAATGCTTTAGGCTTAATCCAAAAGAACAAATATGGAATCTGGAGTTTCTGAGGCAGTGGAGAAGGCTTGTGGCAGGTGGAGCCATGGCTGAACTTGAGCGAAGGTGGGAACCCAACCTGGCATATAATAGTAGTGGAGAGCACTTATTCCTTCTAGATGTCTATAGTACTCTCTCCTTTCTATGGTACTGCCAAATTAGTCATTTAGGTCAACAAATTCTTCCTGTGGAAATCCAATAGTCTTAGGGTCATTTACACATTACTGGGAATTATCAAAAGATAGACTTCATTCTGACACTTGCCTGAGACAGGTAGGTCTTTGTGAATAGCATTTCTTTGTGTGAGGTTCAGAATGCAACAGGAATGTCACTTTAGAGCAGGGAGCATTTCTGGAAGAAAGGAAGACCTAGCCCAGGTACAGCCATGAGGGATCTGAGCCATCAGAGCGAAGCATGCAGGACCCGGGTAAGAGAGCCGAAAGCTGGCAGAGAGGCTCCTAGGACAAACCTGGCCCACACAGCAATTTTATTTTTGCTTATTTTAGGTAGGAAAGCATCTCAGGTCATGCTGTTCTATCCTATTATCTTGGCCCCACTAATTCCTTCATGTGGAGGTCCTGGGCCTCCATCTATTCTTAGTATACTTTGGTATAAAAACTTTGATAAGGACATGATGTATGATAGATGCTAAAATCTTAGGCTTTATAGTTAAACTGGGTTCAAATTATGGCCATGCTCCTGAAATTCTATCCTTGTCATCCATAGTGTTTGGGAAAGATGGAAGGACTTAATATATCTGGGATATAAGAAGTGCTCTGTAAGTGTTAACTCTTATTATTTGCAGAAATCATTCTCACTAGCTATATGTGAACTGCACTATTTCTTATCCTTTTTGTCCTTCAGTCTTCTCATCAGCACAGTTATGATAAAAGTCAACTCATGAGTTCCTTGTGAGGAGCAGACGAGACAACAAAGTCCAGCACTGACTAAGGCGAATGAAAGTGAGTTGCTATTATTGGCTGAGGGAGAGAATGTGGGCAAATATCAGAGAGGCCTCTTCAGCGATGAATGAGGTAAGTCATATATCCTCAGTACAGGTAGATCAGTATCTAGGTTTAGGGGAACTCAAATGCCCTACCCAACCCTTCATCCCTTCCATGACAGACTCTCAATATGTACATTTCTCTTCTGAACTAGATGCGAAGAATGAGTAACACATCATATCTCAGCCTCGACTGAAATGTTCATTGCATCAACGAGGTGACACAGCAATGAAGAATCAAAGGGAAGATAGGAAACTGAGACTCAGAAAACATCTAAGCCTTGGGTCCCTTCATGGCACATTTCTTACCATGCTACTTGCACCAGCTCTAGATAGAATTCTTTGACAAGTAATGTATGCCTTACCTTCAGGCTAATATGGTTAGTCTCATTGGTCTCCAGAGGAAAGATTTTTTCAGGAGGAATGTGGGACCATTTTTTCTGACGCAGTTCGTTTTCTTTTTTATATTTTCTATAAAAGGATCAGAACCAGTCAATAGATTTTTATTAGTTTTCATGCCATTAGCTACTGAACACTAGGAGAAATTTAGAACCCTGATATTCTCAGGTATGTGGTGAGTGAAGCTAGCCTAATGGTGTAAATTTATGTTCTTCAATCTGATGAGTGCTGGCCATTAGTGGATTTCTAATAGCCCTTTATAGTCTTTTTTATTTCCCTTTTTATTTCATTTTCTTAGATCACTCACTAAGGCCATCTGAATAAAGGCCTTCACTACAATAAAGAATCTGAACTGATGACATGGAAAGAGGGGGAAAAAAGATGAGAGATAAAAATTTAAAACCAATAACCTTGAAAGAAAAAAACATTAACTTTTAAATCACCAGAGAATATATCAGACTCCTGAATAAGGCAGTTATTCTTATTCATCTATGCCTTTAAAAAATATGTATAAAGAAAATACAAAAGCACAGAGAAACTGTAACAACATACATTCCAACATTCAAAATGTCAAAATTTTGTAATTATTTCCCCCCAGATAGTATGGATAAAGTAGAATTCTTGGGATGTAGGAGATGCACACATTTACGTTTATATAAACTGCCAGATTGATTCCCAAAGTACCTACCCTGTCATCAGAAGTCCTGTTTCCTTCACATTCTTAACAATATTTGGTACTGTTAAACATTTTTAAACCATTATGAAGTATGTGAAATGACATTTAATTGTTGCTTTGCACTTTATTTTCTTCATTACTAAGAAAATTATTTTTAAAAAATATTTTCCAGCTATTTTATTGAATTATAAAATTATATAGTATTTTCTATTCATGGTTTTGCCTGTTTTTTCAATCACATTGTCTTTCCTTATCAACTTTTGTGAGTTCCTTATATAGTCCGCAAAACAAATCTGTTGCCCTGTTATGCGTTGCAAATATATTCTTCTCGTTTGTTTACTCTAACTTTAGTGTATAGAAAGTTTTTATTTTATTATAGCTATTGTTATATTTTTCTTTTATGACTTTTTTATCTTAACTGAGAAATACTTTTCTAAACTGAGATCATTAAGTCATTTTCTATTAATTTCTTCCAAGTTTTGAAGTTTGATTTTCACATATCAGCCCTTATCTATTTAAAACTCCGTATGGAATGGACCCCATTTTTCTTATGGTTTCAGGTAGGGTTTTAATTTTATTTTTTCACATCAAAAACCCACTGCCCAACATCATTTTTCAAATGCTTTGTAATGTCACCTCTATTATATTTCAAGTTCTCGAGTTTGCTTATGTCTGATTTAGAATCCATATTTTTTCCCATTGATCTATTTGTATATCCATTAGTTTGCCTTTTGTGGTCATTTGACAAACTCCTACTCACCTTCTCAAGGTCATTTATGGTGTCTTTCTTAATGTCCCTTAAACAGAAATGATTATTATTTTCCTAGGCTTTCATCTAACATTGAGTAATTCTCTATTAAATACATATAAAATAGCACATTATTGGCCAATAAGATTGACCATAAGACATGGAGAAAAGTTAGGCCTGAAGGCTCCCAGGATTTCACCTCTGTATCCCAGGAAACTCTTGGGACCCAAAAGAGCTAACTGTCATTCATACTGAATTAGGGGATGTCATAAATATTTCACTGCTTTTATTCTATAGGCTGTTTTCATGGAAAACTATAAAAGTAACATCTGTCTTCCAGATCTCCTTGTGGACATACTATTGCTCTGGCTATTGGGAAGACCTATCTCTGTCTCCCATGCCTTCCATGGAAATGGAAAATGCCCATTTCCATCTGTTACTATTTCTTATCTTGTAATCTACCCCTATCTTAAGCTGACACCCATTTGAACTTGGTTTCTAGGTTACATCTGTGACCCTACTGCTGACTGGTTTTGGTTTCTGCTCACCCTCAACTAAATGGTCACCACATACTGCAGATCATCTATATTTCTAAGCAACACTGAATTACAGGAGTCTTCAGACTGAAAAAAAACAACCTACTTCCTTTTCTGGAGAAAACATCTACTGACATGCAACAGGCTGGAGTCTCATTATGAGAAAGTATAGTGACATGGACAAAAGCACGTGATATATAAAATTGTTGTCTGGTTTGGTTAGGAAATGAGAACAATCCTGGTAATATAATTGGATAGAAAGTTCTACATGTTTATCATACACAGATTAGGATGTAGTGTGGTAATTTATTTGTTCATTTATATCTTTGACAAATACTTCTGAGTATACACTATGTTTCTGACCCTGTGCTAGGCACTTCATATGTCCAAGGTGAGTAGAACAATAATGGAACTGATGGTTAGAAGGACTGAGTTCTAGTTTTGATTCCACACATTACCCATGGATGTCATTCCAGACTAGTTATTTGGCTTTCTGGGTCTCTCTTTCTCCATGCTAATAGGAAGTTTGAAATGGATGGTTTCTAAAGCCTTTTCTAGCCTGAACATTTTTCAAAATAGAGACTTTAAATTTCTCTCAATATACCAATAAGCAGCAAAATAACTATTTCTACTTATAAAATAGAGACTTTAAAATTTCTCTCAATATACCAATAAGCAGCAAAATAACTATTTCTACATATTATATGGTAGTCACTATACATATCTAATTTAAACTCCTTACAACAGTTCAGATGGTGATTATGAAGCCAAGTAACATGGTTAAGATGCTAAGTAATACGCTTAAGACCACACAACTGGTACGTCACAGTTCTGAGATCTGAGTTCAGCTATCTCTAACTCCAAAGCTTTAATCTATTCACTCGATAATATTCTGCCCTTTATATTGTGCAGAATGCCTTCATGAGGTGTGTCTCGAGACCTCTTTGTGAGCATACATTATCATCAACAGACATTAGGCCCCTCCCTCTCTGCTTTCCTCCCTCTCTGACTGATGAGCACCGCAAAACAGAGGAGATGGTAGTAGGTACCTCAGCACCAGGAGAGCAATGAACAGGAACAGAATCATAATCCCTGTGAGAGTAAAGACTGCAATCATCAGGATTTGAGGTCCTGTCATAGAAAAGACAGTGAAAAATGCATCAGTAAGGATCTTTGAAAAGAGAATAAAAACATTTCAAAGATTCTAGTTGTGTAATATAATTTGAGAAAGAAAAAAAAAGAGCCCTTTTAAAAATCTTTAAAATTAAAATGTTATAAATGAAAAGCCATCTCTTCGTCGACAATATAGGTCCAGTGTCCTTGGTCTCTGAAGAAAACCATCTAGAATGTGCCCAGGAAAAGTGGTTTAATTTTGGCTATCCTTAGAGTTTACATATCTTGTTTCTTGCTTATGGGAATTGCCAAATGTTATAAGACATAAAATAGCTTCCAGCACACAAATGATTTTGGTGGTGGAATCCTACCTGGTGTACGTCAAACCAATATACCTAAGGAGAATTCAAAGAAGAAAGAGACAGAATTTTTTTAATACAGAGCACAAATCAGAAAAAAAGTAAGTCAATGTTGGAATAAATTACAGTGTTGCCTGTTGGTCTTTTTCAGGCTCTATTGGGTCACTGCCAGAAGTCAATGAAGAATGCAAGTGTTTTTATTTATTAAAACATTAGTATGTGAGTGGAATTGTGTAGACGGGGTAACCTGAGAGACTTGCAGAAGAGTAAGTGGAATCCAGAAAAATGTGGATCCAAAGAAACATTGAAGCAAAATCTGAGTATGCAGAATAAACTTAGGTTGAGAAGGACAACAACAGTTATAAAACTGTATAAGAAACTCGTGGTTCACTTAAGCCACAGTGGGTCTCTATCAGACTAGGAAATCAGTGAGTTCAAGAGGAAAAAATTGAATGAATTCCAAGTAATAGACAGAGTATGTAAGAAGCTGGAAGATAATAGCAATACAGTGTTTCTTCTCATAGCAACAATAAAGGAGACTCAATCACAAATTCTAGGGAAAAATGTTCAAGGAAGGCACAGTATAAAAATAAAACAAAGTAAAATTTGGCCTGATTTTGAAAATTTGCAGTTTTTCTCCAAAGTTTATTTTTTTGGTGTGTGTGATACAAAGGGATGTTGGAGCTTATAGAAAATGTTATCATGACATGCTATTTAGCTTCATATAATCGCTAATGGTAGTGAAAATGTTACCAATTTTCAACTTACAGAATCAATTTATAGATAAATGACAGAGAATTTCATTATAGTTATCAAATAAATATTATTAGCCCTGCCAAATTAAAAGAAAATACAGGATAGTTTGGGAGCTGGGAAGGAGGTAAAAGGAAAGATAAGAACACTAACATCTTCATCTTATAAAGCTGGGAAGCAAGAAATTTCATATGTAGTTGATAGAACAATAGTAGAATCTCATGCATATTAAAAGTACAAAGGTATACAATAAATGTATTAACAAAAAGATAACTAAATCGAGAAGAGATTAGGGAAAAGTAGCATTAGTAAAGATAAACTAAATCTTCATTTAATAATACAAGAAAGAAACAGATAATATCTAAAGCTTATCAAGCAAGAAACATACATATAGTATTTAGAAATATGGAAAGAACTAAAAGCAGAAGTGACTGAGAGACCAGGATACACAGAGGCAGGCCCAGGCACACTCACTTTTCATGATGAATATTTCCACTATTGGATTTTAAAATGACGTGCATTGATTTTTCTTCACTAACTGTACAATTAATGAAGATGCCTCTGGAGAGGTGAGAGATGCCAGGACCTCATGATTAAAGTTGCACCTCAACACCTAGCACTATTCTCTCTCTTGGCACTGTAATACAGACCCTTGAGGGCACGGTCCATGTCCTCCTTGTTCACCTTGGTACCTTCAGCGCCTGACCTGGTCCCTGGTAATGTACCAATAAAAACTGATTGAATAAGTAAAAACTTGGTCCTGCTCATCTTACTGTCTGAGAAGAGACAAGAAAAAAGTGCCCTACTGTTAAAATATATAAATAAGTTCATATTAGAAAAAAACCTCTTGTGTCAGTAGATTTATCTCATACTTTACATATATTTGAAAACTGTTTTTGGTTCATCACATTATGTTCTTCAAATGAACTAACAATTTTTTTCCTGCAGTAGTAGGGTTTAGCTGGGGTTAATACTGCAGCATCTTTCTATTAGGAGTGAATCAGAAGGATTTATGCTTTGCTAACATAGGACTTTGCCTCTGCTTGTTATTGTGTTTTCTGCAAAGGGGAAACTTTAAATAGTGAAAACATGAGCTCCAGCTTTCCCTTCTCATCAGGATAGAAATAAATTAACAGGTTGGAGTTAATAGCATTAGTAGCACTGTGGGCACATCTGACTTTGGTGAATTCTGTTTATGACTATAATCACCATTTCCACCACCACTACCACCATTGCCACTCCCACCACTCTCATACCCCCACCCCACACAGAAAACGAAAGTGAGTGTGAGAAATATAATTTTAACAGGGCAGGTGATTCTTCTCATCAATCTACTAAAACTACACATTCCCTAGACTGAGTATGAACTGGAGGGAATTTGGGGGACTCCTACCTGCTGGGTCCTCATCCATCTCAGTTCCTATCTGCTTCCCAGTTTGAACATCTTACTGCACTAAATATAATTATGATATCTAAATATTCCATATATAGTTATTTTTAATTCAACATTTTAGTTTTGGTAAGTCATAGGCTCACATTAGTTCTAAGGTTAAGCTTCTCCTGCCCTCTGGTGGCTACTATGGTTATCGCATTCTATTTAACAATGAACGTAGATTGCGTTTATTATAATCCCAAAGTCATATGACAAGATAATTGGGAAGAGCCTTGGAATCAGTTAACAAATCTCCTGATTAAACAGAGGAAGATACTCAGATAAGTAAATTGACTGAAATTAACACTGTGCAAAAGAGTGCTTACTAGAAACATAATAATAGTGATCTCATATCTTCTTTCTCCCTTCCTTCCTCCCTCCCTCCCTCCCTCCCTCCCTCCTTCCTTCCTTCCTTCCTTCCTTCCTTCCTTCCTTCCTTCCTTCCTTCCTTCCTTCCTTCCTTCCTTCCTTCCTTCTTCCTCCCTTCCTTCATTTCTTCTTTCCAAGGCACTGTGTTGGGGCAAGGATGTATAAATGAAGAATGAACCTTATACATAGTGTAAGGTATAAAAAGATGTATAAACAAATAAGTGTGATATAAGTAGTGTGCTAGATATCTGATAGTATAAGGGAAAAATCAGTAATCTTTCAAGATGCTTAGAAAAAGCTTAGGAAAGATGAATTTCAAGTTAAATACTGAGGATGAGTGGTTGCTTACCAGTTTTATGGGGGAGTGAAAAATTTTAGTCAGAGGAAAGAGCATCAATAAGGACACAGGGGCAAGAAGTAAGTCTCTTTAAAGAAGCAGGAGGAAATTAAGAGAGTGGGGAAGAAATTTCAGGTAAGATGAAAAATAAAACTGGAGACTAGGAAGATTGTGGGTAGTTTATGCTATAATAAGTGATTTTGACATCATTCTTTAGGAAAAGCAGTGCTGCCAATTGAAGTGTTAGCAACAGTGCAGTAATATGAATGGGATGATGCTGTTATTCTAGTGGCAGTTGGTTGGACTGGAGGTGGCTAGGAGGTGGGAATGAAGCAGGAAGTCAGTTGGATGCTATTATAACCCAGGAGGCAGATGATGAAGCCTTGGATGAGAACAGGAACCAAATCTGTGTTGTGCATAGCTGTGTCCCAGGTGCTTAGAACACTGCCTGGCACTAAGTAAATCTCTGCTGAATGAAAAGACAGTGATGGTGCAACCTCCAGATGAAAGATGGTTACTTATTTGGCAGTTGTGTACACAGATAAAAGACAAGACATAAATATCTTATTTGCATACTATTTGAAAGATTGAGTTACTGTATTTGTAAAGTTTAAAACTAAATGTAGGAATAGTTAAATAATGGAAAGCTCTGGGTAGCTGAATTTTCTAGTTAACTGAGGATGAAGTGAAGTTGCCCAGGGTGATGCAATGTCTCTGTTGTTTGTAATATGAATATTTAATGTGATCTCTTTTAAGTAAATAATGAGAACTCTCAAATTTTATTTTTTGAGAAGTTTAACATTTTACAAAGCACAGACCTTCTGTTCAAATACCAAACTAGGATAATTTATATCTAAAGGTCAGTAGGACACATATTAAAGAGAAGTATAGCTAAAGTTAGAATAGAGATATTTTCAGTCTTTGATCAGAACTGTAATATCATTCATTGTATAGAGAAGAGAAGTCCTCATTTACAAACCTGGCAAATATAATTCAGACAATAAAAACACAAAAAGTACAGGCTAATTGCATAAATCATAGAATCAACTCTCCTTATCAGAAAAATGTTAGGGAAAGAAAATTCATTGAGGATATCTTACCCCGGCCTGGAATATCGTTAGGAAGTTTATGATTTTTCCAGATGAATGTGGGACTCATATCCTCAGGATTAGTTCTATTCATCTGGGAGTCATAGGTCAAAAGACGCTTGTACTGTGTCAGGGTATGAAAAAGAAAGACAAACAGAAAAAAAGACATTTTAAACAAGTTTGATGAAATTGACCATCCTGTCCAATGACATTTGAATTTCATAGTAACACTTCTCAGTGAAGCAAGATAATGTTAACCACTTGGGGAGACAGTTACGATCCATTTATTGCTTCACACATGAATGTGGATTTAAGCCCCATGTGGGTCAATTACTTTTCTGTTTTTTGATGACCATACACTATGCCTGCTCATCACAGATTCTTCCAGTCTTTAGAAAATTGGTTCAAATATTTCATTTTACAAAGGTTAAAATAGAGGCCAAGAAAAATTAAATGGCTAGCTCCAAGTCACATGATATGTACCAATGTTTACCATGATATTTAGTTGCTATTGAAAATAGTGTCTTGAGAAAATGCACCACAGCTAAAATCAATCCTCCATTTTGATATGTGTCAAAGGACTCTGAAATAATTCTACATTTCTTAAGATCTGTCAATTACATAATTTTTTTAATCTCTTCTATTGCTTTTCTCTAATGAACTTTCTTGTACCCAACACTACATTCCTAAGATAAGAGTCTTCTTTTTCAATAATCTGCCAATGGAAATATTAACAGATTCTCAAATTACTGTTGTATACATTGAATCAGCTTTGTAAGAGATATCTGAAAATAACGATCTTTCTAAATTCACCACCATTTCCTCAAAACGTTCTGGACAAGTTTTACAACCTCAAAAAAACACTCTTAACTTGAGAGCAGAATCTATAATTGCATATACTAAGGATAGGAAATATGCTATATTTTAGGATATTGTACATAGAATCTCTACTGAGACCTACTCTGGAAATAGAATAATGTATCCATAGCCATATGTTTTAATAATTAATACCTGGTTTCCCCATTCACACATATAGCACAATTGGTGGCATTAGATTATTAAAAAATTCAACTATATTTGCTTTTAAGAGGGTAAGTACACAAAACAAGATATTTTACTTTGAAGAGCAGTTACGAGGCTGACATGGATCTTACCACAAGTATCTACCTCTCACCCCAGATATAAATAACTTAGAAGGGAGTGTAGTTATCTTTGTTGCTGCTACTAGTAACTGAAGCATGGATGGGATCTTAATTTAAGATATTCCCATGTAACATATGCTAAATATGACATGATGTTGAAGGTCCAGTATAGTAACTGAAAGTTTTAGATTACGTTTCTGAAATGCTGCCCCCTAATAATCTGGCTTAACTTTCTCAATCAGAGTATCTTTTCTCTACCTTTCTACATTTTCCATTATAGGTATCTTTTACAAAGCTGGATCAATATATACATTCAATATGTGACTAAAGATGTTATAATGTTCACAATGAAAATGAATAACTTTTTCTCTTCCACTTCTAGTTATGTCAGGCTACAACTCCTTAAATCCAAAAGCTTTCTACTGACCATTTGGTTAGCTGGAAGAATAGCTTTCATAGTTTGTGTTGACATAACTTGGGGTAACATAAAGACAGGTGTTTAATTTTAAAATTAAATGCTCATCAGCCAACAACTATATGCCAGATAAGAAGCTAAGAACTGGAGACATGTAGAGGTAAAACCCATTCTTTTTCTTTAAAGAACCTACTATGTAAGTAAAGTGAAAAAACATATATACTGTGAATAAAAGCATAACAGTATAAGGCTATTTATATATGCGAGAGGGATTACACGATTAATGATTTTTTATGGGAGTTCAAATGAAGAGAACAGGGAATGTTTCATTGAAATTTTAGTTTTGGAAATGAAAAAAAATTCTTAGGAGAGAACTGTCGTCCTCTCATTGGTATTTCATCAATAGTCTGGTCTTCCTATCAATGTATTGTGGGTGGTATTTTTTACATAGTGGATATTCTGAATAAAAAGTTCCATGGGTCAAAATGCTTAAGGAATACTGCTGCAAGTGGGGAATAATTATGAATCTGAAATAAACTAACTTCCAGTTTCTAAATGAAACTCTAATTCTTTCACTATTACTTGGTATCCCTCCTCATTCAGTCACTTCATCCCAAATTCCTGATATGAAGACAGACATACTTTTTTGGTATCCACAGAGGTATACAGAAGCACCATCTTATTGTTAATATCACCAGAGTCATCCAAAGTGATAGGACCCGTATAACCTAGGGCAAAACCAGAAAAAGTTAGAGGCTTTCGTTAACTTCGTGACTAGAATGACCAGTTAGATCCTGATAGAAAATATAAAATAGGTTCAAAATGTTTTATTTTACTGAAAAATTGTTGGCCTAACTGATCTAATCAGAGGGCACCTGAACTGGTTCTTGGTCCTGAGATTTCTGAAGGATATTTTTATGAGACATTATTTAGTTAGAAGGAAAAATATTTTTCATTACATTTATGGTAGCACTAAATATAATCAGTCAATAGATTTCTCCTGATTATTAGTGAAAAGTTTTTCCTAAGAATATTTACTAAACTGGTATCACAGTGTGTAGGTCACTGTATAATCTAATGTAGATTATAAGATCAAAATCCACTATCACTTATTGATTGAAGACATTGAGAAAATTAAGTTCTCTGTGTCTCAGTTTCTCATCTTTGAAATAATAGCAGTATAAGACAAAACTTTGAAATGGCTGTTTAGATAAAAAGAAAAGATCAAATATCAGAAATTTCATATGATATAACATAAATGCTAATATTTATTTTGTGTTTATCGGGCTCTGTGCTAAGGGCTTTATATTCATTTATCATTTTATTTTTTCTGAAATACCATGATACAAAACTATTATCTCCATTTATTGATGAGAAATCTGAAATCAGAGATTTAAATAACTTGTTCTGAGTTATACAGCTAGTAGGTGGCTAAACTAGGACATAAACAAATATCTCCTGGCTCTAAGTCTGTGTTAGTGGCCACTAAGATGCTTGACCATGATCACAGATGTGATAAAATTAAGAATACACATAGGAGGATTCTGAGAAGATGGTAGGGTACGAAGTCCCAGAAATCTGTCTCCTCACACTATACTGGCAGAATCTGTCTGATGTAACTATTCTGGAACTCTGAAGTCTATTGAAGGTTTGCGACTTTCAGGGGTTAGGCTTAGATGGTAAATTGTGATTAATTTCAGTCTGTTTCAGCTTTTAGCACAGCAGCAGCTACTTATCTCCCTCCATCCTATAGCAGACAGCTGTGTATTTGATCCTGGAGCAGCTCTCACACAGCTTGCCAGAGCCAAGGTGAGCAAAAATAAAAAAAAGACCTTGTCTTTTGAATATTGAAGATCTGTGTTTTCTGATTGCTGATGGCTGCTAATGATCACCGAGGTGCAAAGTGGTGGCAGCCATTGTTGTTGCACTTCCCATATTGTTGCAAACCCCACTCCCTCTGCTGGTATGACTTTCAGGGGGCATAAAGGACTGGTGCTCTTTCTACCCCCTTCATTTTTCTCCTTTTCCTCTTTGAGAGCCAGACTTTGACAACTAGGATATTCAGGCAACTGTGCATATGGGAGAAATTAGAAAGTCACTGCATGTGCCCAGGGAAGCCAGAGGTTCAAAAAAGACCAGAGGAGGCCTTAAGTTTTACACCTGAGGCCGATTCTCAGCACAGACATAGCTTAAAACAATAAAAGCAAAAACAAAAAATAGCAAACCTTGGGGAATGGGAAATCTCTCATTCTCCATGTGATTTCCAGAATTATCACATTATTATATTCAAATATTCAGATTTTAACAACAAAAAAAATTGCAAGGCATACAAAAAAAAAAAAGGAAGGCTTATTCAAAAGAAAAATAAAGCAACAGAAACTGTCCCCAAAAAAGTCCAGATGGTAGATCTCCTAGACAAAGGCTTTAAAATAACCATTTTATAGATGCTCAAAAAATTAAAAGAAGACATGGATAACCCAAGAAGATGATGCATACATAAAATATAAATAAATAGAGAAAGAAAATTTTAAAAAGAAACCAAAAAGAAATTTTGGAAATGAAAAGTACAATAAGTGAAATAAAAAATTCACTGGAGTGATTCAAAGACAGATTTGAGCAGGCAGACAAATCAGCAAACATGAAGGTAGGACAATGGCAATTACTGAGTCTGAGGAATGGAAAGGAAAAAGGTTGAAGAAAAGTAAACAGAACTTAAATATGCACTGTGGGAGTCTCAAAAGGAGAAGAGGGAGAGAAAGGGAGAGAGAGAATATTGTAATAATGTCCAAAAACTTCCCAAATTTGATCAAAGACATGAATATAAACATGCATGAAGCTCCATAAACTTCAAGTAAGATGAATTCAAAGAGACTCACACCAAGACACATTATAACAAAACTGTCAAAAGACAAAGACAAAGAGAGAATTTTGAAAGCAGCAAGAGGAAAGGGGTTCGCCTGTCACATATAAGGGTACTCAATAAGATTGTTAGCTATTTCTCTTTAGAAACTGAAGGCCAGAAGGCAGTGAGCCAATATGTTCAAAATGCTAAAACAAACAAACTAACTAACAAACAAAAACCCACAAAAGACTTATCAACCAAGATTTCTTTATGATGAATTACAACATGGATTGATCCTTGAGGACATTATGCCAAGTGAAATAAGGCAGTCACAAAAACAAAAATACTGAATGATCTCACTTATATGAGGTATGTGGAGTAGTTAAAGTTATAGAGACAAGAAGTAGAATGGTGGTTGCCAGGGATAGGGAGAGGGAGAATGGGGAATGACTGTTTAATAGGTATAAAATTTCAGTTTAAAAAATGAAAGGCGTTCTAGAGATGGATAGTGATGATAGTTGCACAACAATATGAATGAACTTAATGACACTAAACTACACCTAAAAATGCTTAAGATAGTACATTTTATAATATATGTATTTTACCACAATAAAAAAATTGGGGAATAAAAGAATGCATATAAAGTACTTGTAAGAACTTGGGATACATGGGAATATCAATAAACGATTGTCCCTCCCTTCCTCCCTGTTTCTTCAGGGGAGCAGAAGTGATCTCTTGTTATCATTGTCATATACCATAGACACTGATGCAGCCCTCAGCCTTTAGTGCTGGGTGTCTGCTGTCCTCTGAAACCAAGAGAATACTCTGCAAAAGGATAAAAGTTTTTCAGCAGAGTAAGGCTTTCAGGCACATTAGCAAAGTCAATCATCATTTGTCTTTTACTTAGTACACATTAAATCTAAAAGAAAATTTTTTCATAGGATCTGGATGAAATCTGGGAAATCAAAGGATTTTCAATAGGAGCTTGAATGAAAAAGAAATAGTTCAGAGGGACCTGTAATGGAAATTTTTGGATGATATCATTATGAAAGGTTTGGAGTTAGAGTTAAAGGGGTAACATAGGGTCCTTGATCTCTGAAGGTTAGAAAGGGAAATATGAAAGGACCAAAATCAAACCACAGATATTTCTCTTCTAGCTACTCTCCAAGCATGGTCAGGACATCACTGCTCAAAATGCCACGTGATAAACTTGTTCGTAAGTACAGCTATATGCTCTTTTTTTGATATCCAAAGGTTCAGAAATTCTAAAGCCAAGTTATCAATAATAGCACATCCCAAGTTTATACAATGATGTTTGCCTCCAACTAAGTTCAAAGGTATTTATCTGTTGATCCATTTACGGCCAAACGCCCTCTTAATTTCTCAGAATCCACCCACAAAATCCATATTTCTTCATCTTTCTGTAGAAAGTGTTAGTTGAGTATTGTTTTTTTTTGCTCTTAGGTGACCAGTACCTTCAAAAGTGAGGTTCCTGAAAGCATGAGCAAATTTTGGGGTGGTAACATCTTCTTTGTTTTTAAGAAATATCTTCAGCACGTGTCCAAAGAGTAAGACACCATTCAAGTAGGCAAGAGCAAAGTCACTTTTTACCTGAATGAGAAATAAAAATCTTAAAATGTGTTTGAAAAAAGAGATTCTGGTCTTGAGCATGGAGTAAATTGTTCTTGGGGACACCAGGTTACCTGGAAAAGTAAAGGAATATTGGGGGATTGTAGGGATGATATTAAAGGAGACTTTTGGAAAATATTTCCTTGAAGTGGGGCTCTTTGTCATCCCTGTGTCACAATTCTGTCTTCTCTTGGGATCAATGAGCTGAGAACACTGCTTTTAAAGAAGTAACTAAAAGCAGTTGTACTTCTTTCCCATAATGATAAAATATATCATTTCAACCAAGGACAACATACAGCATTTTCACAATTCTTGTAAGATTTTACATAAAAATAATGCTTGCTTATAGTTAAATGTTTTCATTAAAGAGCAAAAGAGGACAACAATACAAACAGCCCCCTGCCTTTGAATATTATGAAAGAAGCAGAAGTTTTGATTGGATGATATTGCTGAACTGGCTTTGAAGACAGTTCTAATTGAGTATTACTTCAGGCCACAAATGTTTGCCCGAGAAAACATAAAAGAGAGGATCAAAACACCTCTGCAGCAGTTGTATGTTGGCCTTCATAGAATTGGGCTATGGTGTAAAAGCTCTGTGCCCCCCTGAGACCAAGTAATGTCAGCTTAGGCATATTGGACTATTCACCTAGGAAGAATCACACTTTTGTCAGAGCCTAGAAAAGTGATACTGAATACTACACACCACAGTATATGTGCTAGCAAATGTTAAAAGGAAAAAATGAAACATCTCTCATTGGCTTGGATGTCCCTTATTGAAATAATCATTTCATGAGATAAAAAGCTTCAAGTTAAGACCCAGTCCCACTGAGAAGTGTTTGTAGCTCCTAATTTTGGCAGGGTTATAAAACAGAGGGCTTACACTGCTAGTCTATTACAAGGTTCCTTAATCTTAGTTAACAATTATTGAGTGAATTGGAATGAGTAAAAAAAAATGCTCAAATTTAGGATTTGGGTTCCAAATAGTAGAATAAATCTTACCCTTGACAAAGAAAACTGTAGTGTGTGTATATGTATCTATAGACAACGCTTACCAGTGATGCATTCTGGGAGAGACTGCTATTTGAAGTGAAATTTTCAGGAGGCAATGTCAGAACAAGGACATTTTTCATATAGTCAGGGGCTGTGACATTGTCCATGAAGTAGTTGATACTGTAATAAAAAGCACAAAGTTCCTCATAAAAATAGGGTCCTCTAAAAAATAGAGATGGAGCTTCTACAATTCACACATACTATAACATCAGCCTTGAAATAGTTTAAAAGGTTTTATTTTCCCAGTAACCTGCAAAACTTTCTCTTTTCCCCAGATAGGCTTATTTTGTACTACACTTGCTAAGTTGAATAAGAGAACTTAGGCAGCTGTGAACATACACAAAGGGAAAGGAAGATCAGAATACGATTACTCCTCTGAAGGAGATTTTTTGGGGGGCTCTGGACATGTGAGCTGGTGCATGCTTTCACGGCTTAATGACCCTTGATTTATACCTGGAAACTTTCTTTTCCTTAAGTGCTCATAACAATTTAGAGATACTGGGATATGACAAAGATAAATTTTATGAATTAAATTTACTTATTAGATGGTAAAACAAGCATGGAAGAACTAAACATTTTCTCTAACAGTGTAAACTTCTCAACATTCCCTTGTTGATCCTTGTATCCTCAACTTCAAGACAATACCTGGCACATCATGGACCCTTAATATTATATAAGATTGTACTGCAAACCATATGGTTTCTAAGTTTCTTAATCATTTGAATGCTTTAATGTGAAAATAATCTAACGTGTTTGAATTACTATAACTAGGATGATCACCATGTAGTATTCAAATAGTAGGTAAACACGTGTACTGAGAACTGTTGAATATTTTGCTCATATTATCACAACTAATCCTAAAAATATCACTTATAAAGTGGACATTTTAATTCTCATTTTACAAATGAGTAGATTTATCTCAAAATACTAAGTAATACTTAATAGTCAAATGAACCAGAAGTGTCAGAATTAGAACTTTGACTCAAGTAATGTCTAGTTTCAAATGAATCTCATGATTTTCCCAAAATCTATCCAGGTTTCCTTTGGGAATAGTGACAGAAGAATGCCAAAACTTTGGCAGTCAACTGTAGATTTGCTAAAATTAGACCAACCTGGCTACACTGAGGACTTCTTACAGAGGGCAAAAGCAGTTATTGAAGCAGCTATCAAGGTGGTTGTAGGAATGAAATGTTGAAAAGTTGCCCTTTTTCTTGTATTCTGCAGCTAAAAGTCTAAGTTGATTAATTATCTTCATGAATAATTGTGGTTAAACAGGCTGGCTGTTCCTATGCTTTATTTCTCTTAACACTGTGAAAAGTACATCTAGATAAAATGTAGGTGAAATGACTAGCCAAATATGGGAAAGATTTTAGTGCAGTAATAGCTTCTGATCTGAATACAGGCGGGTAATGATTAATGATCTAGTAAGATAAGTGAAGTCATATGATCCATCTGATGGGGCAGAGGGCACAGACACACCAGTGACACCTCCTTTAAGTTTAATATGGGTCAGATATTACCTTGGTACTTTTAGTTTGTGGGTCTCCACCATATTGGAAAATGAGTGGTAAAATGAGGGATGTGATAAAAACTTGTTTCTGTTCTCCAGAAATTTCTCCTCTTAGTTCCAGAGAAATGCAGAAGAAAAGATAACTACCTAGTGATTAAGTCACAGAGGGCAAAGAATAATTGTGTAAATCAAATTCATTTAACTTGAACTTTCCTTGTAACAAAAGTGGCTGAAGGAAAAATAATCTAGGACCAAAGGCCATCAGCAATTGAAGGCACAGATATGATACACAGTCTCAGAAATAGCATGTTTGAGATATGAGTTGATTTATTACTGCTGACACAAAGACTTTAAAATCAGACTGGAGACCAGGATCCTTGTAGATAAGTAGACATGTGGGTTTAATGAGGTTTTCATAGAACTTTGGTATTTAGACATGATAGTGATGTCAAAGGAATATACCATACTAAGGCTACAATTAATTAAATAAGAATGAGGGTGTGATGAAGAAGAAATGAAACACTGGTTAAAATATTATCATCACACTGAACCCCATATGAGGCTGTGCAAAGCAAGAGAGAAGAGAATGTGTCTTCTGAAAATCCTTGGAGTATTTTCTTTTTGAAAGAAGAGTTCTTCTAAATATTATACCTACTTGAAAAGATCCACTAGAATAATGACGGTGTCTTCAGACATTTCCCGGTCACCCTTGAGGGACTTGATGATGTCTGGTCTACCACAAACGATAATCACTGAAGTAGAGAGAGCAAGACAAGGAGAGAAATATACAATGGTCTAAATACAAATAGGTGCCTGAATTTGAACCCAGTATGTCCATGCTATATTTGTGTTTTAAGATTAACACTAATTCCTTAAATTACTACCTCCTCCTTTTTTAAAATTTACAGTCAGAGAATAGAAGCATGGAACCTTAGGAAGAATTATCTAGACTATTCCCTTAATTTTACTGATGTAAGGAGACTGAAGCCAAATGTCAAACAGTTAAAGAACTAGTAGACGACAGACATAGCTCTGATATTCAAGTTTTATAAGTCCAGTTTAGAGCTTATTTCATTAAACCAGGCTGGAATTATTATAAAAGCTATTTTCATTGGTAAGTGAATTGCGCTTTAACATTTGTAAAGTTGTTGGAAAAGATATAGTATAAGTTAATACGAAACTTAACAAGTTTTCCTAAGCAACTTTTCTTGGGTTTTATTTGCAACTTCTTAATTCAGAACTCAGCCTTAGTGATTTTATTGATAGAATCAGATTTAATTCTATAAAAATCCAATCTTGTTCTATAATTACAGCCACACTTTTCAAATGCATTACATTATGAGAGAGGAGTTGAGGGAGACTTCATTAGATTTATTAATATACTGTGTTTTCCAGCTGAATTGTAAACCCTTGAGAGACATGAATAATTTAATATTTCTTTTTCTTTTATATCTTGATCAATGTTTTGCAACTAAATAATAGGTTCTTCATTCAGCAAATGCTTAATAATAAGCAGATGATGATTTGAGTGGTATCAGGAAATTGTCCCAAGCAAGCATCTTCCCATAGGAAATTCCCACATTTGATTCCTTTGCTCCTGATATATTCTTATTTGTAAAGAGCACTCTGTGGAAAGTGAAGCAAATCACCTGATATCTCAGTGAGGATAATTTTATCCCAATAGCTTTTCACACTTGACCTGCAACTAGGAGGTCACTGGACAGATGAGATAGAGATTAAAAGAAAGTGAGATAATCTTCGCTTCCCTTGTAATTTTGCCTGAGATTAGGTATCGGTTAACATATCTTCTTGGTTGCCAGGACAAAGGGATCAGAATGTTTGAGGAATTGCTACAAATCCAATAATATACTGGACTGAAGAGAACTTAAAAACCAATTTACCGATGATGGGTTGTGATATCATTTTGGTTTATAAAAGTTGGATTTTAACATCGCCATTACTTTCATGATGTTAATATATTTGCTCAATCCTACCTTGCTAATTTCTCTCAGATAATAAGGTTTTAATCAACAAAAAAGACAAAATAATAGAGTTGCATGAAACTACAGATCTCCCAAAAGATACAAAATAAATTAAGGTAATGATGATAGCTCTGTGGTGGTAATTTGTCAATAACTCATAAGAAAGTGGTAGTCAGTCATCAGGAAGAAGTTGGCAAAAATTATCTGCACGTCTTCTTACCATTGCTTTTCCTCGTCTCATCTGTTAAGATATTCTGAAACTGGTCCTCTCTTCTCAACATCTCCTTGAAGATAAGTTTCTGAGAAAAATAAGAAACTCCAGCCTCCAGAGCATTGAGATACCTAGAACAGAAAAAAAAAAGAAACTCTCGGAAACAAGCTTAGTTTCTTCACAGCCTTCCATGCCATTTGCTCATTGTTTACAGATCTGTCCTGGGACTTGTTCATCTAAAATTCATTTCCATTATTAACACAATAGATAATACACCTTGTAATACCACTGGGTAGGATTGTGGGCATATACTTTAGTGAAAGCATAGGGGAAGTTTTAGGAAATCTTCATGTGTACGTACACAGATATTTGGCAGTTTCCTTATAATGGCTTCCTGCTATTTGCAGAGGAAATTTCTACTTTGCTCTATAAATCAGCCCCATTATCACAGATAAGTTGAAACCTTTGAATCCACAGTATGAAAATTCAGAGTTACTAGGAATAATTTTATTTCCTGTGTAAAAAGAACTTATGTATGTTCCAAGTTCACCCCAAAGTTTCTAGGATGAGTGAGGCCTGGTCAATTCTTGTAGTTCCCGAGATATGCAATTCCAGTGGTGCCCTATCCTAGCCTTCTGCAAACTGTCATGGTGAGAGGCTATAAAACTAAGCAGCAACTTGAAGGTATGGATAGTAACCCAGTCAAAGGTTTCTCTCTGCCACCATTGCTGGAATTGAGTGAACCCTGCAATTTTATACTAGCAATGGTGCCCATTATCTCATTCTCTGTCCAACCTTCTGGCCCCACCTCTGCCTTACTTCTCTGAAAAGCTATGAGAGAAATAATTTTTAAACACTTGTTAGGTATAGGCAAATTGCACATTCTCTGGAATCTTATCTTTCACAGTAATGTGGAAACATTAACTTCTGGTTTTCACTTTCCTTAACTGTAAATTGGGGACCTTAGTACTTATTCTCTTTTCTTCAGAGGGTTTACTGTGAAGAATCAATAAAACTAATGTAAATGTAATTTGAAAACTACAAAGACTGTTGCAATGCAATATATGCTGATTATACTTATGACACTGTTTCCTTTGGCCTCTTTCCTTTTATTTGTGTGTAAGAAAGTGGCCTGGTGTTCACTCCTAACACCGTTAAAGATAGAAGGTACATCTGATAATAACCAGGTGGTCTGCCATGAGTCTATGGCTTCTCTCTACAGCAAGTGCTAGAGAATATTAATGATTCTGCTTACCAGAAACAGTCCTCACTCTCTGTACCATTCTTGAAAACATATGCAGTGTTCCAGGAATAAGTTTTGAATGGCAAATTGTTGACCTTCCAAAAGTCAACCAAGAAGTACATCAACTTCCTGGCTGGAGACATCAACCTGGTTAAAGTTTCTTTGTAGTCACATGACAATCCAAAACTTCCAGCTGAAATCATGGGATAGTTCAAATTTGTGTCAAGGCTATGTTAAGAAGTGAGAAAGAACCCAGTGTCAGAATTAATTCAAGTAGCACAAATTAGATCTCTCTTTAACTTGTTTCAGCATTTGGGTATAAATGGTAAGAATGAAATAAGGTCATAAATAGGTTTCTGACTTATATAGATGTCCCTCCTGCACAGGTGAATTTTAAAACGACATTTATTGAGCATGTGCTATGTTCTAAGGATACTCTAAGAGTCTTCTTGTGTCTTTGGCTTAGTTAATTTGATTTATTCCAAAATTAGTTGTTGTTTGGGCTGTCATAACATCTAGGCTGGGACATATGGACTTTGAGAAGTAGGGCTAGGAAAATAGAGTGTGGGCTACCACAATTGTTGTACAGTCTGAATAATGCCCTCTTCACTTTTCTCTCCATGCATTGCCTTATTTCTGACTCTCTTATGGATTGCATTTGACATAGACATCAGCTGAGGATTTTAGAGTTTTCCTTCCCCTGCTCAGCATACAGACTTTCTTACAGTTCCTTAAACACATCAAACTTTATTCTCCATCAGGGCTTTGACAAATGCCAAGAATGCTGTTCCCCTGCCCCTTTGCCTGGGTGACTCTTGCTCATCCATCAGGTCCTAGATTAAATATTTCTTTATCTACCAGGAAAAGTTTCCTTGATATCTAACACCAAGTAATTATTTGGGTGAGTATCTGTTTAATATCTGTCTCCTCCACTAGACCACAAGCTCCATGAAGTCAAAGACCATGTTTGCCTTGTTCACCTCAGTATCTCCACTTGGCCTGGTTCATGTGTAGATGCTCAATATGTATCGAATAAAGGGAGGACAGCAACATTCCCTTTCGTCTTCAGTGCTCTACTGAAAGGTTTCACTGGGCCTATCTTGCTTGCATCTCATACTCCCCATGTTCACAACCAAATTTATTTCTCAAAAATTGTTTCTTATCCTGATTTTCCTATTTCTTTTAGTGTTTTGAGATCTCATAGCCTATTTGATTACCTTCAACCCCTCACCCCCACATCTAATCAGTTATAAATGCTATTGAGTCTATCTTTAAATATCTTTACAATCTATCCTCCCTGCCCATGTCAGCTGCTTTATACTAAACAGGCTCTCCTCCTCTGCTGACTTTTCTGTCATTGGTCTCACCTCATGTGCTACAGTATTTCCTCCACACTGTTGTCAATTATTTTTCCCAAAGTTTGAGTTGCTTCTTTATGATACTTTGCTGCTCTACTGCAGTGGTTAATTAAATATAACTAAATGTAATTAAATACAACAAATATACAACTATTAATTTAATTAAATATGGCTCTTTCACCTGGAACTCATGACCTCCCATATAAGGCCCTACTTAATTTCTCTAGTTTTACTCCTATTATTCCTTATACATCTCTTGCACAGCGGTTAATACAGACTTTCACACATTTTCGATACTTCCCTGCTTCTTTGCTTTTACACATATTTCCTCTGGCTGGGGTGCTTATCCCCTCATCTCTACACATTAAAATGATACCCATCCTTCAACATGCAACTTACATACTACCGCCTTCACGAAGTCTTTCCCCTCTCGGAGCTTAACTCTCCCACCCAGAGGTGACCAGTTCCTTCTGTGCATCCACAGCTCCTTGTTGCTACTTCACTGAGGGAGCCTATCTCCTTCTCCCTTGTGCGAGTCACCAGTGTCCTTGTTAACGTCTCTATTTCACAGGGCAGGGACAGTATTTTACTCAAGTTTCTCTATTCCAACAAAACTAAAATGCATCTTAGCACACGGCAATTCCTCATTAACTCTCCTTTCCTTCTGGGCACACTCTGGCAGTATCAGCAAGTGGTCAGACAACGAATGGGAGTGAGTACAACAAATAGTAAAATTCTGAATTTTTTGGCATTTTGGTATGGAAGATGGGTGTAACAACTGCTTCTATGGTGTGTGTCTATGGTATGCAGTGGGCCTGTGTGTACAGCTGGGCGTGAGGTATCAGAAGCAGACTTTGCAATAGAAATTTCAGAGGTCTAATGTTTACCCTCCAAAACCTATTACAATGAGTCCTTCAGCATAGTTTTCTGTGTAGATAAAGGGTGATCTTGATTATGGGAAAGATTGAACACATGAAAGGCATGTGAGAGGGATTTTGATTGGGGAAGGTATAATCTGGCAAAACAAAGTGGCGATGAGATGAAATGGAAGAAGGGATGAGGGCGATTGTCCCAAAGACAGAAATATTTTTATTCTAGAATATACTGGAAGTTCTTTCTAAGTTGAAAAGCTTAATATGTTATTTATATTAATATGTTATTTATATTATTCTCAAATAATTCTATGAAATAAATACCCTGCTACTTTCTGTACTCCTACAGACCCAGGGTTAGAACAGAGCACTGCTTATGCCCTAGGGTGCTGCCCTTTATTTTGTATTTCCATACACTCTGCTCATACTTTTGAGTGTATTTCCTTGATTAAACTCTTCAAATTTTCCAAGTTCACCATCTTCCCTGTTCCCTGCCAGGACTCTAACTTATTATCTATACCATGTTGCCTCTCAATTTCATTTGTTAGTACCTGAACAGCTACTGTCATTCACCACACACTGAGCAAAGGTTGAGTTACCCGGACAGGGGAATGATGGATATAGACATGTGGCGTAATACGAGAGCCCTAACACCTCTGATTGTGTTACCTTGACAAGACTGCTGTTTGATAAGTCATTTAAACACTGATGTCATATCTTGACTTCAGTTTACAGTGGCATTAAAACAACAACAAAACAAACTACTTACTATATCTGGAAGGTGGCATATGTACACGAAGACCCCATGAGAACACAGCCCATTTTTTTTTCACTCTGTAAGAAAACAAAACAAAACAAAAACGAACCCCTAAAACTAAAAACATGGATCAAAGGATAGAAAAGAAGTGGCAAGGGGAAGGCTTCCAGAAGGTTAGAAAGTAGGCCACTTAAGATATTAGAATGCAGAGCAGAAAGGAGCGACATACGATGCCTCAGGCTGGGCAAGGGGCAGCTAAAGAATTAAGAAGTCCGAGAGAGATGCAGTGCAGTGGGTGAAGGGAAATATTCCATTGAAAGTGAGCTGACTGCAGGTGAATCTGATTTCTTTATTAAGATGGAGGTGTAGAGTGGTTGAAAAAGGGCAGGCAGATGGGCATATGAGCAGAATCTGCAGGCCAGATTAGGGAGAAACTAGATTTGGAGGTGCTTTGGAGGGAGTGGGTAAGTTTCAGGGAGAGCTGCTAAGCAGGGCTAAAGAGAACAAAATACAATATGAACAGATGGGTGATGATAGAGCATGTTTTCTACTATTTCTCAAAGGAAATGTGATTAGGAACATCTTGTCCTTGGTTTTAGAGGATCAGGTCGAATTCCTTCTGTAGAGATCTGGAGAAGAAGCATACTCTCTTAGAATTGTGAAGTGGCGTTTATTAAACTCCCCTGGCTCACTCCTCATTCTCCTAAGATTGAAAATGACTAATGTAATCAGCCACTCTTCCTGCCTTGGGTTTGGTCTTTCTGCTTGGTATGACATCTAAAGCTTTGGGACATGAGGGATGCTCATGGACAGGTGCCCAAGTTTCACGCTGTGATGGTCCTGTACCAAAAGGTGTGAGGTCTATACACAGAGGGAGATAGATACGTACTGAAATTTTTCTGAGTAGGTCAAGGCCTTCACAGGTGCTACTCCGACAGTCAGTTGACTTATAAATCACACCCTCCGAATAAATAAAGGTAGCATCCACGGTCACATTTATGCCTGTTATCCAGAAACGAGAGAAGAGTGAAAACTAGTGTTATTTTTTGGTAGTTTGTACCAGCCATGAGATTTGTCTTTTACCAATTGATCCTTGGCAAAAAAAAAAAAAATGGATATCCATTTTCAGGCCTAGAAATAATGTATTGAGTTCTGAGTTCTCATATTACTCACTGTAACGTCTTTCCTCTGTCTCTCTCTGAACAGCTGTATGGAGATATAACTTACCTCCTTAAAAATCACCCACTTTAAGTGTACAATTCAATTATTTTTAGTAAATATATACATTTGTGCAATCATTCCACAATCTATTTTAGAACATTTTCATTCTCTTCACCCTCTTTTCACAACTCCAGACTCAGCGAATCACCTATATGGGTCAGGGGAGTGTTAGGAAAACAGTGACACAAACATTATGACATCTATGTTTTTAGCATTCTCTTTAGTGGTTCTCTTTGCTGCCAGTCTGTACATTGGAACCTCCATGGTTCATCCTCAAAGCCAAAGTGAACTATGCCCACCCATTGTGGCCTAGGATCTTGGGATAATGTATTATCTTCAGATGAAGGCAAGAGCATCCTTAGTAATAACCCTGGATATTACTAGGCACGTTTTGGAAAGTAAAAGAAAGATAGAAGAACCATTTGACCAAGCTCTGTCTTACATTCCATTATCCTTCCTATAAAAAATATTCAGGACATATGTCTGATTCCTATGCAGAGATGTTGTTAATTTTGCCTAGCCCTTCTATAAGAAGCCTGGACACCTCAGTTGCTAGTCAGGCCTTGTAAGTGACTTTTTATGGGTTCCTGCACAAGCCATTTTAATTTTTCTAACTTGGTTCATTCACATGTAAATTGGGGCTAAAACTGGGTTTGTCAAATGCAATACTTTTAAATTCTTTTAAAAGAGTAAAGCATACCAACAACAGAAGCTATTGTTCTTCTGAACATCCAAATTAGATATTTTTAAAGATATAGACCTGTTCTTTCAGAAAATAGAAAGGTCTTTGTACTGTTACAGCCACCTCAGAGATGTGTCTACCAACTAGGGAGCATTTTATCTATCTATCTATTTTTTTTTTTGGTAAATTCAGGAACACTTATTCGGATACTTTCTTTAGTAAGAGATAAAAATAAAAGATGGCAATACTTTGTTTGGTAAGACTAGCCAAATAGGAGAGGTCAGTATAATAAAACCAGTCAGAGAAAATTAACAGAAGAGTTGAGGTCTGTGATGGATTTAATAGCAACTAATACTTGAGTGTAGCCATGTGCCAACCACAGCAGTAAGCACTTTATACCCTTTGTCTTATTCAATTCTCCCAGCAATAGGGAGAATATAGGGTTTTTGAAGCCAGGAGCATGGTACGAGTAAGGCTGTGGCAGACCTAGAGGAATGGGAGAATGTATGTGAGCTGTAGTACAAAACTGGGGAGGAGAAGGTCTTGAAAGCAGCAAGAGAAATAGGAAGTGAAGTGGAGGCCAATGCACAATCATATGATGACAGGGCTGCAGGAAGATGGCCGCACTTTCACTGTTAATATATAAGCTAGCTCTCCCACTCAAGCTCCTGTCCATGAGGAACACTGAAGATGACCTACTTAAAAAAAAAACCACTGAAGATGGCCCATGACAGGCACAGCAAAACCCAAGAATAAATCCTGCACAGGGTCTGGGATAAGGAGAACAGACATCTATTGAGTGTGATTTTGGACAAGTGACTTCACTTTTGGGGACCCAGTTTCTCATTCTTTTATTCATAGAACATAACTGGATGATCTCTGTTACTATATGCCTAGCTTGGGCTATAAATTTTCATATGTGTTATTTAACTTAATCTTCCCCTGAATCCTAGGAGGTTAATTAATATTATATATTAATATATTACCTTTCTATATTAAAAATGAGATAATGGAGGTATAGAGAGGTAGATTAACTAGCTTAGGGTTACACATCTGGCAAAGAGTGGAGCTGGGTTTTGAATGTAGGGCAAGTCTGATTCTAGAAGCTGATATGCTGTGGAACAGCAGTTCTCAAAGTGTGGGGTAGACTCCTGAGGTGTCTTGAGACTCTTGCAGGAGGTCCAGGAAGTCAAAATGATTCTCATAATTAAATTAAGACAGTCTTCACTTTTCCACTTACCTTCTCTCATAAGCATATGGTGGAGTTTTGCAAAGGCAACATAATATGCATTATTCTGACAGATCACATGCAGAAGCAAATACAAGAATTCAGCCATTCTCTATTAAGCCCGGCATTAAAGATTTGCAAAAAGTAAACTGATACCACTTTTCTGACTACTTTTATTTTTTTGGTTGAGAAATACGAAAACATAAATAAAGTTTCTTGACTAAGAAATTTTATTTATGTTAACAGGTAAAGTTGTTATTGTTATTTAAATGAATCACTAAACAAGTATTTAAAACTTTTCTCAGTTTAAATTTCCAGTGTAGTAAATGCCAATAAATGTAACTGCACAAACAAAACTCCTCAGAGTGTAAATGGTTTTGTGACCAAAAGGTTTGAGAGCCATTTCTGCAGAACACACTGTTAGTGTGCTGCTGCCTCTCAACATCTTATGCTTATGTGGACTGTTTTTGTTTTATATGCCTTTTATTTCTCTCAATCCTAAATGATTTCTCATGAAAACACTGAACATTTTTTTCAGACAATGGAATGACAAATAAACTTAAATTTCAAAACAAGCAGTTACTCTAAGTGCTGCTTCTCATCCTTATCCTGCCTGCCTGCATTTCCACTCTCCTATGATGTCTTAGTCCTGAGAGGATGATTGGAATGCCATAAAACATAGAGTGATCTCAGAACCCTCTCCCTCCTATCTAGAGCTTTGAGGATGGGGTTGAACTCAAGTGAATCTGGCTATAGGTGCTGGAATCTAGAAAAGGAACCCCTCTTAGCACACGAGAGTATGTAGAGGGGGTAGGCCAGGTGCATTTACCCGTGAAACATACATCCTTGAGGAGTCAATGTCCTAAAGTCCTTTTTTTTCATATTTTTCACCAAATCCTATATATTCATCAAACCTCACAAAGATTTCCTAAGTACTAGAAAGAAAATACTGATCTCTTTCTTTTGGACATCACCCACAAAATCTGGACTGTTATCTTCAATTTAGCGCTTATGTATATTGTCATAGATTTTTTTCCCAAATAATAAAATTCAATATGTTTAGAACATGAACCTATCTTTCCCTCACAACCTGCCCTTCTTGAATTTATTATGTATGAACATCCATCCAACAAAATGCATCACCAAATGCAAAAATTTGGGATTCATTGTTTATCCTTTCATCCCCTCCAAATTCTCCACTCATTTAATCCATTCAACAACCTCACCATTGATGACTATTTTGCACATAAGATGAGTAAAACTTCGAGAGAATAATTAACTCATTCAATTAGCAAATGATGAAGTGGGAATTCTAATTCAGGTTATATGAGTTCAGAGATCAAGATCTTACCAATACCTTAGACTGTTCAATTTATATTCCTGGTAACTTGTTTTCCTAATACAGCAACAGCAGAGCAACAACCACAACATTAACATTCTCAACAAGAACAGTAGTAACAGTGACAGCAGTAAAAACTTTAAATCAAATGTCCTTTTTATTATTAGACACTGTCTCAGAAGGTGATTTTATGAAATGATCTCCTAGTTCCATCTATTTACATCTGAATCCTGTCTCAGATAGGATCGGAAAATGTATATTGCATAGAAGAAAGTTACTGCAGAATTGATACCTGTTATTATTACTACAGAATTTGAAATAGAGGAAATTTAGATATGCCTTTCTTAAAACCATAAATAATCATTAAGATGTATGAAATTGCATTGACTCTGTAAGGATACTTTTGGCAATCTAGTCTCAAAGAATGGGGAAAAAAACCAAAAACATGAAAATATTTAGTGTGGTATTTTTTAAATAATCATGAACAATTCAAACTAATAGAATACCCTACAATAAAGAATTATTAAATAATCTAGGAGAATATCTACTCCAAGGGATAGACATCCATTCACATGATACTATGAAGATTATATAGTTTATAGGAAAGTCACTTGTAAAGTAATGTAAAGTGAAATCAAAGATATAATTTTTTTTTTCTATGCCTTAGTGATCTCAACCATGTTTGTAAAAACAAAAACTGAGAAGCATGTGAAAAAGCACTGGAAATGTCCAGGTGGCTAGTAATTATCGGGGGTGATTTTTTTCTCTTTATTTTACATATTTTATCTAATGTTATAAAATTTATTTTAATAATTAAAATATATGCTGAAGAACAACATTGAATTTGATTGTAATTTAATATATTGACCATGTCTTATAATAATAGCCAGCAGATATATAAAGGGTGAACAGATGGATTAGAAATCCCAGAGTAAGATTCAGCATCTGTATAAATTTTACTCTCTTAATTCATCTTCTTGACTGGTAATCCTGCGAAATTTCAGGTCCAGACCAAATGTTACCTCTGAGCAGCTGCAGGAGGAAACATGATGCCTCCTTGAAATTAAGAAATAAATCCAGTTTTTATTGAAATGCCAGCGGGGGCATTTCACTGCTGTGAACACCTGGCATTTTCCTAAATTGGGTGGATTAAGAGTCAACTCACTGTGGTAGGAGTTCTCTCTGAGAATCTACTGCCTTGAAATAGAAAGGGGTTGTAGGACAGGCCCTTAGAGAAAGGTGGGTGATCAGGCAAAGAACACAATCTTCACTTAGCAACTCTTTGGCCCAGAAGTAGTACCAAGAAGGAGGAAGATTCTGTTACCATATTCTTACCATCACTAATTAGACGGCGTCTCACTACTTCCAATCCCATATTCACTGCTTTTTTCAAGTTCTCCGAAGACTCTTGGAAGGCCGAGTTGTTCATCATCAGGACGCTGATCCCATACCTGCCATCGTTGCAGTTCTGATTCACCTGAAAGTTCCATAACATCAGCCCTGGGTGGAGAAGCAGCGACCACAAAGCCAAGACCAACAGTGGCATCATCATGACCTCGTTCACCTCAGAACCATACTCCTGTGCTCACTTGCTTTACTCTGGGTTTTTAGGGAGACAGGGACTCCAGCTAGACTGTCTCTCAGTGGGTCCCTCAGTCTACTCTCCCCCACACTCCTTTCTAGTCCTGCCCCACTCACTGGTCACGTGGACCACAGAATACTGCCTGCTGGAGTAATTAACAGCTACATTATGGTAGGAGATAAATCAAAGTTCACTTTGTGTATTTGTTCCCAGAAAGGTTAGAGTTATAAACAAGGAGATTACCTAGACATCACCCAATAAAAATATATTGATTTTATGACACATCACTGGGAAGAGAGAACAGAGGAAGAGGAAAGTAGAGTATATACATAAAAAGCTTTGTAAAATGGAAAATAAGGTCAAAAGACTTAAGAAAAAAACAAACACAACGGACTACTTGTGTTTATGTTATAGCTGCACATTGAAACTGAATCCTTAACTGGGAAGAGCTGTTTTTCAATCAGTCAGTCAGCAACTATTTATTGAGTCTCGACTATATTTTGGACATTGGCAAGGCACTGGGCATACAGCCATGAATAATATTACACAAATGTTCTCATGGAAAATGCATTCTAGTGGGGAAGACAAACATTAAAAAAATAATTATGACTAACTAAACTCAACAACAACAAAAAAAAGGTGCAAAGTGCTGTAAGACATTGGTCCCCAACCTTTTTGGCACCAGGGACAGGTGCTCCTATAAGAATCTAACACCTGATGATCTGAGGTGGAGCTGAGGCTGTGATGTTAACGCTGGAGAGCAGCTGCAAATACAGATTAAGCTTTGCTTGCTCGACCACTGCTCACCTCCTGCTGTCCAGCCTAGTCCCCCAGGGTTGGGGACCCCTGCACTAACAAACTCAATAACCTAGAAGAATTGAGTAAATTCCTAGAACATACAACCTACCAAAAACAAATAAAGAAAAAAACAGAAAGCCTGAAAAGACCAATAATAAATAAGGAGATTGAATAAGTAATCAAAACCAAGAAACCCAGGACCAGATGTCTTCATAGGTGAATTCCACCAAACATTCAAAGAAGAATTAATACCAATCTTTCTTAAACTCTTCCAAAAAATAAGAGGGAATACTTCCAAATCCATTTTATGATGCTAGTATCATCCTAATACAAAGCCAGATAAAGAGATCAAGAAAGGCCAAAATCCCAGATCAATATAGATGCAAAAATCCTCAATACATACTAGCAAACTGAATTCAACGACACAGTAAAAGTGTCATACAACATAATCAAGTGAGATTTATCTCTGGGACATGTAGATAGTTCGATATATCCAAATCAATACAATATACCACATTAACAAAATGAAAAAAAAAACCCATAGATTCAGAAAAAGTATTTGATAAAGTTCACCACCCATGTATGATTAAAACTTTTAACAAAATATGTATAGAAGGAACTTACCTCAACATAACCAGGGCCATCTATGAAAATCTCACAGCTAACATGAAAATCAATGAAGGGAAACTGAGAGCTTTCTCTTGAAGATTCAGTATAAGGCAAGGATGCCAACTCTTGCCAGTTCTTTTCAACATAGATAGCACTGGATATCCTAGCCAAAGCAAATAGGCAAGAAATAGAAAGAAAAAGCATCTGTAAAAGAAAAACTTCTTTGTGTTTCTCCTTTACTACTATACTTCAATTCTGACACCAGATGTGTGGGTTTTCCACACATCAAGTAATTCTCCGATACCAGTTGGATGTCCTACAATTTAACTTGATTCTGTCACTATACTCCTGGAGATAGTTTTGGATCACACAAGAGATGGGCTCAGTCCCAGGAGACTGTAGCCCCCAACTTGTTATGCACATTTGGTGGCCAAACACGTATTCAAATCTGGTTTTCTAATTCTTGTTGCTATTCCTACTTCTTGTGGTACAAAAAAGAGCAGACCATCTTTTTCTTTTCTTTTGTTTTTGTTTGTTTGTTTGTTTTTAATTTGATCTGGAAATTACAAATATGACAGGTGGTCATATGAGGGGTGGATGAGGTAGATAAACATCAGGTGCTTTTAATTCAGATAAGAAGACAGAAGGTAGGTGCAGTTCTGGGAACCCTCTGATTATAGCATGTTACCAGGAAAAGATTCTTGAATGTGAAAAACCAAGATAACAGTTCTTTCTGGACCCTTTAAGGCAAAATCATATCTCCTTTATGTTGTAAAACTACTAGCATGTAGATTATAAATAAAATGAGATAGGTTCTGCTGGGAGAGTTTCAAGGGTCAAAATCAAATAATGGAACACCTGAATTGGCAGATTTACAAGACTCTCTTCAATAGAACACAAAACCTCTAAAGACATGAGAAAAGAAGGAAAGGGGCAGCTGAACAAGTTGCCTGCATGTGCCACTCCAATTCTACTTTGGGTCCATTTTGTCTGCTTCCTACTGAGATCTCAACCCTACCTTCTTCAGGCCTATAGGAACACGCCACATCTCTATACTCTAGAGCAGTCTTAGGCTTCTTCTGTCTCTTATTTCAGTGGGGATGCAAAAATGAGTTTTTCAAAAGGAATTTTACCAACTAATAGAACTGATGGAACTAAAATATGAAAGTTTTTTTATTTAGCGCAAAGGTGGAGATTCTGATCTGAATTTTATTGAGGAAAAAGAGCTCTAGTAAAATATTTCCTATCTGATAATTTAATAGACTCAACAGATTAACTGAAATACGCATTGACTCACTGAATACCTGCAGTCAGAGGACACGCTTAATGCTGCTCCCTTCAGTTAAGTTGTTTACTTACCAGGTGTTCCTTGTGTTTGTGCCTAAATTTGCTAAATTTACTTATTACGTTATGTCCTTAATGAGATGTTGTATAATCTGATAAAATACTTAGGAAAACTCTTGGAAATTTTAAAGGAAAATTACTAAGAAATATGTTGTGGCAAGACTGGTATAAAATACTTGGGAATAAGAAGAAAACCCTTTAAAAAGTTCTGTCCTTAGAGAGCTTGTCAATTGCCTTAACACATCGAACACTAAAAATAGTACAAAATGCACAAGGGACGTGGTTTACTTAAGAAAGTTGATTCCAAGTTCCAGTCTAGGAACTCAAAGAAATTTCTTACCCTGACACCAACCAATTGGTGAATAAATGAACATAAATATGTTTTGAGATAAAATAAAAACTTAAGGTATAAATATATAATTTTTAATGATTCTTGCTTTGATTTTTTTTCTTGTGAAGGAACTACTTACTGGTCCTAGTCACATAGGGTAACATAATGCCAGATGGATTTAGGTAACTAAAAAGCCTTGGTTTGCTGAGCACACGATACAAACCTTCTGAGTTAGGCATTGAAAAACTTAAGTTGCTTTATATAATAAAGTAAAGAAAATTTGAAGTTCTCAGGGCCAATCTAGGAAGAAGAGATTGAGGAGGAGAGGTAGAAAGAGAAAAAAGGGAAAGGAGAGCCAACAAAATGGCAAGAGGCTGGGAGCTACATAGAAAGAAATGGCTGGTGAGAAAGGCCTAGTGAGATGGTAACTGAAGACAAGTACGAATAAAGAGGTATAAAATAAATATGAAGTTGCTTGTATTTTCCTTGATGAAAAGATGCATTACTTCATCCATACAATAGCTATTTACTAAGTGCCTTTTAGCTGTTCTCAGCATTGGAGTTTTAACAAGAATGAGCAGATTTCTGCCTTCATGATAATTGCATTTTAGTAGAAATTTAAAACTGATAAAACTGGTTAACTCTTCCAAAACCTTCAGTCAAGTCTGTGCCATATACAACTTGCCTAATTTGTGGGAATTATAGAAAGATGCTCAGATCTGTGTTTGGATTGATGGGGTAAGAAGAGGAACAAGTTGGCTAAATGATTCACAGAACGAGGAGTTTCAAATTAGAGATGATCATGGTAATGCAAGATTTCAGGTTTTGATGAAATACTGGTGAGGATTTTTGGATTTTCTACAAGTATTTAATGAGATTAAATGTGATCTTATCTACATCACAAGGTAGAGTGACTCCACTGACACTTAAATCACTATGGTAGACCAGGGTGGCCTGCCTGAATCTAGTACCAGTGCGTGCGATGCTTTGGGCTGACAGGCTTATTTCTTTTCCTTACAATACCTGTTTCCTGGAGTCTTGCCCTCCACCATTCCAAGAGAAACTCTCTTTGATCCTTGAGCAACGTCTTCCTCTCCCACCTTCCCGAGTCCATTTTGTACAGCATTCCTATGTGCTCAGGAAGGGATAGAGTATGTGATTATTATACACCTGCCAGAGGTAGCTGGAAATCTGTTAAATTTGCTAGTGACTCTCGGATTAGCACTTCTGTCCAGGTGGCTGTGTTTATATACCACGGGAAGTATGTGTTGGAGACGGTAATAATGTATCTCACCTGTAATAAAGCTTGCAGTGCTCTGGAAATACCTTTGTTTGTTTTCTCCTACTACAAACAGAATTGAAGGAAACAAGCACAGTTCATTCCCTAGGCTGCCCAAAACGGTTAGATTGGCTGATATTATAATCTAGTAAAAGTAACTCTATTTTCCTATAGAGGAGCCAGATATTACTCTTGTTTGTCTCCACCCCTCCAGAACACCTGAAGGATTACTTCCTCATTCCTCATACTGTAGTTGTTATGTAGGTTGAAATGATGGCTTGGGAATGAAGACAGTGATCAGTTCATTGAAGTCTAAACTCCTCAGGAACAGAGAATTAATTTTCAGTTTTATTTATTGATACATCTTAGCAGCTAGTGGGGAAGACTAGACTAGGCCAATATTTAAAGAACACACAATGATATATATATATATATATATATATATATATATATATATATATATATATATATATATTTAGATAAAGAAAAGCTTCTTTGAGTTCCAGAAGACCATTTGATAGTCATAAACAAAAAACAAAAATCCACAAAACTGGGAGCTAGATTTGAATCTTGTTTTAGCTGTTGCTAATAAGCATACAAACTGGGCAGATAACCTAAATTTGCTGATTTTCAGTTTTCTCACTTCTAAAATAAATTTAATCTCTATGCTAGCCAATAGGCCTGAGCTACAACACTTGGTAGCATTTGGACATGGGTAGGTGTGTTAGATGATTGAGGGGATTTACCTGAACAATATCTACTTAGCTGGGGTTGAAAAGCCACATTGGTAGTGATTCATTCTCAGAGGAAACAGCCAAGCATTGAACTGTGGAGCTTATTTACCATATTACTTAAATCTGTCTCCAGTTCAGCCCATCCATGCATGTCTTAGTTCAAGGAAGAAAAAGATCTGGAATGAAAAACTGAAAGAACAACCAAGGAATGTTAAGTCATAGAGCTCTTTGCCTGGGGGCCCTCTAATAGGCTCCATCCTATAAAGGAGAGGAAAGTTGTTCCTCACTTAGTCAAGGATTGACACCTGCTCTGGAGCTTTGAGAGTCCTCCATGATGATATCAAGGCCTGCTGGTGCTGTGGCAGCATGGGAGGTGGGGGGTGGGGGGTGGGGGGTGGGGGTGGGGTGGTGGGACTTCAATGTATTAACAAATTGTACCTGCCAGGGGGCAGGACCTCCTAAAGACCCTCACGTTCGGTGGGCCCATAGCAGAACCCAGGACAAATAGGCTTAACGGACAATATTCAAGACACTCCTAGCGACTTCTAGAAATATTTACTCACAGGAGCAACAAGCAAAAATTAAGTTACTACTGTTGCTGTGAACTTTGCAGATTCTGTGTGGGGAAGTTTGGGTTAATTAAATTAGAAAATGGCGTCAAAAAGTTCTTGGCACCTAGTAAGTGTTTAACAACTCTTAGTTATTGTTATTCCTTGATGCCATTCTCTAAGTAGCAGCATTGATTACGCCTTCCTTTGTGCCACTTAGTGCATAGCGAGTATGTCTTCCTCAACTTTAATAGAGAATTTATTTAATTGAAAGTAATTTAACTAAAAATTTTAAGTATATACCAACTTTACTGTTTTAGAAAAGAATGGTGGTGGGGAGAAGTTTCAGTTGTATTCAAGAAATAATTATATTACTAGGTGTAATTTTTGAATTACCTCTAAAACAAATATTTGGAATCTACTCCAGGAACAAAAATTCAAACTACATTTATTTGGGTATACTTCTTAATTGTCTGAAATATATTTTTGGTGAGCTAGTAGGATATATTTGAAAGAAAAAACAGACGTTCTGAAATGTAAGTGGTAGATATTCTTTTTCACGTTTATAATGTAGGAAAAATTAACTTTTCAAGTGCTTAAAACTTGACAAAAATTATTTGAAGAATGAACAAATTTCTAATAAAACAGGATTAGATTTAAGAAAACCAAGGGGGAGGAAAATCTTTTTAATTCTTCAAGATTGCATAAACTGTTTGTCCAAAGACACATCATATTAAATATATTTAGTGGAACTAAATTCCACACATATTATTTTTCTTTAAAAAACCAAAAGGAGTTTTATAGTTTTGCTATTGGATAATATATCCATTTTGAAGTTGCAGTTATCTTTTTGTATTTTGGAACCAAGCTTTTTTTCTTTTAGGTATCATGTCTTTATAGCCTTTTAAACTCTCTGAGATCTAGGACAGTGATGAAATGACCCTAATAAGAATGTAAAATAGACAGTGAGAAAGGAGCCAAGACCTTTCATAGCTGGTACTCACAATATCCCTGTGAAATAAAAACAAGGGGATTTAAATTAAAGTGTTTGCCAGAGAAGCAGAAGCTAAGAGTCAACAAAACATAGTACAAGGCTATAAATTCATCAGGAAAGAAAACACAGTTACACTGAAGATATGATTGTGGAGACTAGTGGGAATGATTGGCAAAAATTTAGAAAGCAAGCTGCAAGGGTGGATTGAAACAGAAACATAAAATTAGCAGGAATGATAGCAATGATGCAAGAGGTTTGGATTTTATCATGAAAAAAAGAAGGAAGTTGGATTAAGAAGCTACTGGTGTTAATTTTCCTATGTATTATTGCTGTATAACTGCCACTCAGAGTGTATGGTGCTGCTGATGTGGCCTTTCTGCTTTACCCCCACAGAAAAAATGAAGACTTAAAAAAAAAACAACAGGTCATGTATTTGATGTTGAAAGAATGGTAGTAATAACAAAATAGTTTAATGCTTTTGAGTTTAACTTTAGGAAGGGAGGAAAAGATGACAGCATATTCTCCCTGTTCCACTTGAAAGATTCCTAGAAGCAGTATCCTCGAATACAGAGTGTCAACAACCTAAGAACATCCAACATTGTAGAGAATTCTTATAAGAGTTTATTTGAGCCAAACTGATAACATGCTGGGAAGCAAGATTTCAAAAATGCTTCCCAGAATGACAGCTTGTAGTTTCTTGTATACATCTGGAGTTAAGGAGGGAACCTAAGAAAGATTAAGTGAACAGGGAGAAAGCAAGGCAGAGAAATCTCTACGAATGGATTACAGGATATTTAACAAGATGATGTGCTCTCTTGAAGACGATTACCCTTCTGAGGTAAGTTTGCCTCTACCCTTCTGAGTTCCTAGCTGAGACTCCTGTCATAAAAGATGAATTAACAAGAGAAAAACAAACGTAAGTTTATTAACATGCATAGCTATATGGAAGATACCCAGAGAAAAATGAGTAATTTTCAAGGTGGCTTAGAATTCAGGATTAAATACCATTTTAAAAGAGAAAGGAGAGCGAGGATAGAGACCACTTAGGGAAGAGTAGATGATTTTTCAGAAAGATAAATGGGCCGTTTTAGAAGAGTAGATGGGAGGTGTGATAGTTGTGACAAAGTCTGTCTGGGTGTGGTAAGGAGACTTCTTGTTTCCTCTCCAGTGGTAAGAGTCAACCTTTCCTACCTGATGAAACTCCTGGGGAGGGGATTAATGACAATTGAGTTCTTTTTGGAAGATTTGTCCTTAGGCAGATAAAGAGAATTCAGAGAAAGCCTCTCTCTGCATTTGCTGTTTTTCAATAGCTTACAGCTCAAAATAATCAATTATAGCAAAGCAGCATATTTCATGGAATCTTTTGCTACTCGTCATTATCTATACTTTCTTCCTAGATCTCATCCATGGCTTTATGTAACCCCTATATGGTGATGAAAATTAAGTTCAAATCTTGAACTTTGACCTCTTTCTGAACTCAAAATTTTGAAATTCAACAATCTTGGTATTTCTATTGGAATATGGAACAGAAGTCTCAAATATAGCATGTCTAGGACAGAGCTCTAGATTGCATCCCTTGTAGCTTGCTCCTCTTCTAGTCTTCTCCACCCCAGGAAATGGAGTCCTCATCTACTGTGCTGTTCGATCAAAATCCTAGAGGTCATCCTTGATTATTCTTTCCTTTACCCTCCACATCCAATAGGCAAATCCTATTAGCTCTGTTGCTACATTTCTAAAACAAGGTTCACTCTCTCTCTCTTCATTAGTACCACTCTAGTCCAAACTATCACTTCTTGCCTTAGATCCTGTCAGAGCCTCCTAACTGGTCTCCTTGCTTCAGCTTCTGTCCTCTTACAATCCATTTCCTACACAATGGCCAATAGATTTAAAAAAATAAATATGAAATCAGATTAGGTGCTCCTCCTTCCTAAAATTCTCAATGGTTTACCAGTATATTTATTATATACTGATAATAAATTATCCCAAATGCCAAACATTATCTAAGTACTTTATATAAATTAAATCAATGTCATAAAAACCTATGATATCAGTTTTATTATTATCCTTATTTTTCATATAGAGAAACTGAGTGGTTAAAAATTTGGTCTGAAGTCATATACATGTTGAGTGTTGGTTCTGGGATTCAAACCTAAGCTATTTTCTTAAGCAGTACACTTCATTGTCTCTCAACAGAACCTGAATTCATTGCTTTACATCTGCAATTCTTAAACTTTTAGATTTCAGGACCCCTTCTCAAAACTTCCTGAGGATCCCAAGAGCTTTTGTTTAGTGGGTTTTAACTATTGATATTTAGTGGGTTTTAACTATTGATATTTACTATATTAAAAATAAGATAGAAAATTTTTTAAAAATTTTATTTGTTAATTCACCTTAAATAATAACAGTAAGTTCATTACATGGTAATATAAATAGATTTTTGTGGAAAATAACTTTATATTCTAAAACAAAAAAGTTGAGGGAAAGAATGGCATTGTTTTACATGTTGGCACATCTCCTTGATGGCTCTTTAATACAAGAGAGCTGAATTCTTATATCTACTTGTTTATTCAGTTTGTTTTATTATTTTAGTTGAAGTATAGGAAGAAAACCTAGCTTCATATACATATGTACCTAAAAAAAGGGAGGAGTATTTTCATATCCTTTTCAGATACAGGCAAATATTCTTTGTTTTATAACCAAACTTTACAAGTGGTAGTTTCTTAAAGATTAGCTGCCATTTGAAATCTGGAACTTTCGTACCTCAATAAATTAAAAATCTCTTAGGCTATCTTGCATTTTGAATGACCCTTTTCACATGCATGATTTTTAACATTATGCATTGGTGAATTTGGGAGATGTTGTTTCACTGAGGTATGGAGATCCTTCAAATGTTAACACATTTTTTTTTAACTATCAAAATATCACATTTGTTATATCACCATTGATCTCACTGGAAAAGTCTCTAAGTCAGGAAGATGTTAAGCTCCTGGTAGCACATCTGAAACATAATTTTCACTTGTATGCTTGAATTTTATCATTGGTAACAAATACTGTCAGTTTTGTTTCCTGAAATGACAGGCTTGCCTGGTTATTTTTTGAGAAAATATCTGTCAAACACCCAAGTCTGAATAACCATAATTTGTCTTTCAAGTAAAAATGGTTTCCATACAAAGGTGACTAGTTCAGCTTTCAACTCAAACAATTATACAGATGATACGTTGTGAGTGAAGACTGCTAGTATAATTTGGCGCCAGTGCCTTGGTTTGTGCGGAGCTTATAAGGCGTTTTACTCATGATTGCTAACGTCAGCAAAGGAAAAGGGAAATAACATTGTAATATTCTTATAAAAATAGTTTGAATTTGCTGACCCCTTAAAGTGTTTCGGGGACCCTCACCCAAGGAATCAATGGACCATACTTTGAGAACAACTCTTCTACATGATAATTATCTTGCCACATTGAAAGTCTTAGCTCCTATCACTCTCTGCCTTGGTCACAGTTCCACCCACTTAACAGCATTTGCTTCAGCTCTTCTCTCTGGCAGCAACTCTCTGACACTTGGTATCTTTATTGTTCAGACTTCATCTCAAATGGCACCTTCTAGAGGCATTTCTTGTTATCGCCCATTTTAAAGAGCACCTCTTTACCCTAATCGTTTTCTGTTAGATTACCGTGCTTTATTTTCTTTATAAAAATTATCATTTGATATTACCTTATTTACTAATTAATTAATTTGCCTTCCCCACTATGGTTTCAAGGAATTGAACTTATTTATTTCTGTATCTCCATCTCCTAGAACGCTGCAGTCAAAATTCAATAAATATTTATTGAATTAATTGGTTTTTTAAAGGACTTTGAGGAATTAAAAGAAGGTGGATGTGGCAGTAATTTGAAAAGTATGAAGACTTATAAAATGATCTATTATAGTTTTTGATAATAATCTCCCAATGACCATTATCTCCTGACTATTATTTGTCATTTTTCATGTTATTATAATCAGACTTTAATGTTCTCTCCACACCAATATAGAGTCTGTATTCTTCTCTTTTTCCCCTTCTCATGATTACACTTGGATGTAGTGCAAAATATAGATGAAGCTAGAAAGGCACTTAATATAATCCTCCTTACTTGTAGAAAACAGTAATTTCTTCTATAGTGTCTTTAGAGGATCGTGTAGAAGTTAAAATCTATGAACATTATCAATTTGAATATATTTAACATCTTTGGTATATTGTAGTCTTATTCAGGAACATGGTAAGTCTGGCCCTTTATTAATGTATCAAGTGAAATTTTTAATATACTTCGTACCTACTTAGTACCTACTAAGTATATTATACTTTATTTATTAGAATTACTCAAACTACTGTATATTTATATGTATATATGTTTGTTGTTTTTGTAAGTAAATGAAAAGTTGTATTTTTAAAATCCCTTATTGTTTATAGATAGAAATTTAATCTTTTTTATATTGATCTGTATCTGGCAACCTTGCTAAACTCTTATTACATACTAATAATTTATAGATAAAAGAAGTTTTCTATAAATGAAAACATATTTACCAAATGATTTTTTTCTCTTTTTTGTTGTTTTAAATAGGAGTGGGGAGATTTTGCATCTTAGTTTGCCTAAGTGAGAGGTAAGATAATTTTTATATTCTCATTTCTCCTCCTTTCTTATCAGCTTTCCCGCCTAACAGTATATATCTTTTTTCTTATTTTTAAGGTAATACTTTTACATATTTCACCATTAAGTATGATGTTTACTGTGGGGATTTAGTTTTGGTTTTAATTTTTTAGATTCTTTTATCATGTTAGTGATATTTTTTCTATATCTAGTTCTACAAGTTTTAATCATAAAACTATGCTTTAATTGTATTGTTTTCTGCATCTATTGAGATGATCAAATGCTTTTTCTACTTTTATTTTCTAATGAGGAAATTATATTAGCATATTTTATTATGCTGAACTATTCCTAGAATAAACCCAATTTAGTCATGCTATTTTCTTATTTATACATTGCTTGATTTTGTTTGCTAATATGTCATTTGTTTCTTTGCAACTATGTCTTGAGTGAGTAATTTACCTTTATAATATGAGAAAAGACTGCTTTTGTCAGATTTTGGTGCCAAGGTTGTACAGGAGTTGGGCAGTCTTATTTCTTTTTCTATTCCTTGGAAGAATTTGTATAAGATTGAAATCAACTGTTCTTAAATATTTAGGGAGGGTATGTTTTTTTAAACAAACACAAAAATATAAAAATCATAAAGAGAAAACTACTCTTTTTCCACTGAGAGTCATAGGAGTTAATATTTATTGTAGAAGAAGTTTTTTTATTGCCCTTTTTTCATCACCATAAAGTATGGACATTACTACTTGTCTCCAAATGTGTAACAAAAACTTGAGAACAGAAGAATAATTATTTTCTTATTTAATATACTTTTGGATGTTACAGGAAAATTCTTTAGTAGTTTAATAATAGAGATAACAGTATTTAAATGTTCAAAAGAAAGTTTTCTCTACTACCTTGCCCTGGGATTTCAAAGCTAGTTTTTTTTCTTCCTACATTAGAATTAAGAAGGTCTGTTTATTAAATGCACTATAAAGACAGTGAAAATACAATTAAGAAATAATTACGGTATGTATAATTGCCAAAGGACTAATATGTGCAGATTATCTTTAAACTTCTACAAATCAATAAGAAATAATCAAATATAAAAAAATGATCTATATAATTCAATTCTAATCATTGTACCCTGTGTAATAAATAATTTTATTTATTTTATTTTAATCATTCCAGTTTTTTAGTGCATAGATGAAAACATAGTCTTACTTCACCGTCTTTCCTATTTACTGACATCACTTAATTGTAAAAATCTTAGAAGTATTTCTATATTTGTAAATAGAGACCTTCTTCATTCTTATTAAATAGCTGCATAGTACTTAATCTTGTAGACTTTTAAATTATTTATTTAAGTGGTCTCTTATTTTATGAACATGGATTTTCCTAATCTTTGGCTATTAAAAAATATTGCTAGAATGAGTACACTTGTACACGTTATATTACAGCTATATAAGTGTATCCGAGAAATAGATTCCCAGAAGGGAGATATTTGGGTCAAAGAGTAAATGCAGGCTATACTTTTAGTGGGTACTGCTAGATTACCCACTCTCACCTTTCATGTGAGGTGCTCCCACCTGGAATGTGTGAGGACGCCTGACTCTTTATAGACCTTCATGTGGAATGTGTTGTTAAACTTTTAGACTTGGTTAATAAGTAAGAAGTCATATTTCAGTGGAATTCTAATTACTTTGATCTTAAGAATTATATTAAGAATCTTTTTATAAGTTTAAAGACCATTTTCATTAACTATACAATTTTAGGGTGATGGTGCTTTGAAGATATATTCTGCTTTCCTCTCTCTTCCATTGTTCCTGTTAAGAAGTCATATAATCATGATTCCTCCTGTATTTTCTTCCTAGCAGCTTTTAAAGTTGTTTTTTTGGGTTCCACAGTTCAACCACAAAGTTTCTAGGTTGATATCTGTTTTTATTCTGTTCGAGATTCACTGATAATCCTGACTAGGAGCACTGGTTTCATCATTTTTTGGTAGTGCCACCTACCAGTTCTTCAACTATTGCCTGATTCTCATTTTCTCTAATCTTTCCTTTTGAAATTTCTATTAGACACGAGCATACCTTCTCACTTTATCCTCTATATTTCTTAGTATATCTTTTATATTGTTTTATTTTTTCCCTGTCTTTGCTGCATTCTGGATAATTCCTTCAAATGTATCTTCAGCTTACCAACTCTTTTTTCAGCTATGCCAAAGAAGGTGCTTAACCTGTCCATTAAGAGTTAAAATTTAGGAGCTGTATTTTTAAGTTTCTATAAGTTTGTCTTTTTTTCTAATCTGCCAAATAAGTTTTGGTAGTTTATTTTTCTTTGTCATGTTTTCAAACCCCTTTTTTATTTTTTAAACATAATAAATTTGCTTATTTGAGTGTTCTATAACTGCTAAATCCAGTATCTGCAAACTTCATGGCCTGATTCTGCTGTTTGTTTCTTCTGACACTTGTTTATGTGGTTTGTCTTCTTGTGAAGTTAGTGATTTTTTTTATTGGTATCTTTTTTGTGTGTGTAGGGGGGAGATTTTATCTCTGACTTTTTTGAGGCTTATGTGTAAAGAGTGTTAACCTGGAGATTGTTTTGCATTTGCTTCCACCTGGTGTCTTATGAGCACTACTAATCTGGAATATTTTTAAAAATCATTCTTAATTTATTATTTTTTTCAATTAGACCTTTTATTTTGAGATAATTGAAGAGTCACATGCAGTTGTAAGAAATAATATTGAGAGACCCCATATAACTGTTGCCTAGTTTATTCAATAGTAATATCTTGTAAAACTATAGTACATATCACAACCAGGATATTGACACTGATGCAGTCAAGATACAGAACATTTCTATCACAACAAAGATCCCTTATATTGCCCTTTTATAGCCATACTCACTTCTCTCCTGCCACCCCGCCCCCACCCCATACTAACCCTTAGCAACCATAACATGTTGTCAATTTCTACACATTTGTTATTTCAAAAATTTTACATAAATGGAAATATTCAGCATTTCTACTTTTAGTATTGGCTTTTTTACCCATTGGTATAGTATATAATCTTTTTAGAAAATAAAAATATATGAAAAAGACCTCAATTTATTATATCAATACATATTACCATATTATCAAACAAGTAGATAATTGTTCCTAAACATTAACAAATGCCTATGGGTATTCAAAATTATTGGTCAGAGGTTCTAAGGGTACAAATATGAATCAGATTCTTGCTTTCAAGGAGTTCACAGACAATTCAGGGAAGACATATAAAATAAAATATTATACAGTTAGTGAAATCCACTTTCAGCAGTATGACAAACTACACAATCTGAATGAAGCTTCTAGCACAAATGTTGCATTATTGTGGTCACAAGAAAATAGAGAAATTTCCAAAGGGCAAAAAATAAAAAATAAAAGAACATGAAGTAACAACTGAAGGTGAAGGGTAAACAAGTGCCAACTCAAGGGTTGCCATGGAGAACAAGTATTGGGCCTCCTATAAGGAAACACAAAATTAGAGTCAGACTCTTCCACCAAGCTGAGACACTCAAAGGAGGCTAAAAAGGTCATAATTCAATAGCAGCTAGAAAGCAGAAGCAAATTATAATTCTCTCTGGAGGGCAGCATGCTCATTTAGTTCTTCAGGACTCCCACAGATGATCAACCATATATTAGTTCAGAATAAAAATCTGCCAGATACATGAAGGCACAAGTCTTCATATATGTCAGCAGAAAAACAAACAGCACTAGATGTGGACCACCACAAAGATATTTATCAGTTCATTCTGACTGCCAAATTATATTTCACCATAATTTATTCATCCACTCTCTTACAAATGTGCATTTAGTTTCTTTGTTTCCTTGTTATTATGAACGGTCCCACCAAGACCTCTAGTGATCATGCATAGGAGATCCTATGCAACACCATAGGATCTTTGTTATTGTCATTTTTAAATTCTTACCAATTAGTAAGTGAAAAATTGCATTTCACTATGATCTTGATTTGCAATTTCCTGATGATGAATCAAACTTCACATCTCTTCCTGTGCTTATGGGCCATGTTTTTCCACTGTATTTTGCCTGTTTTTCTATTGACTTCCTTGGACTGGATTTCAATTTTTATCAAACTGTTTAACTCGTCCATTGTATTATTCTTGGGCAAAAGGACAAATTAAATCTCCAACATTAGGAGGTTCCCCAAATACACCATGCCTTGAAACTACTCTGGTATTTGTTTGTACTGTTTGCTGCCGAAGCCTGACGTGGTCTTTCCCTTTTCCAGAGGGCCTTAAGCACAGAACAAATGTTACCTGATTCTCAAAGATACCCCTTAGCCTGACGAAATTCATTCTATACACCAATAGCATTTCATTCATATCATTCTATTAGAGCAAACCACATGTGTACAACCACACGGATGTATTTCCCCTCCCTCTCTCTTTACTTGGAAAACAGAAGTTTCTTGATAGGAGGGAGTGTGCTTATTTATCTCTGAATCTTCAAAAATTAACAGTATTTGGACCAATAGAGACATTAAATATTCAAAATCAGAAGAGATGACTTTGCTACAGGATCTAATTTTAACAGCCTTCTATTCACATTGTGAGAAAGGCATTATAAAGAAGCTTTACTTTATTTTTCTATTTAACAGACATTTGTAGTAAGGCATTTTATTAGTCAACTTCAGAAATTCTCAGTTCCAGTTTTAGATATTCTGTTGTGTTAAATCATGTGACCCAGTTTTGGTTTGGAAAATACAATATCTTCAGATCTGGGTACTACTGTGGGACTCAGAATTACGGACAAAAGTAAATATTTCCTGTGCTCAAATAATTTGGTTATATTTTATCAAGAGCATCAAACATGAACAAAAATAGCTATGCTATAAGATAAAATATACGTTCTGTTACACAGGTAAAAAGAATTGAGGTCGTTACCAAAATTACAACCAAAAAGTAAACAATTCCAGGTTAAGTCAAATACTTAAGAAATAGGTATTTTAAATTGTCATATGAATGCTTATCTCTATGATTCATTAGGGTTCTAACCTTCATCTTTCATCCTCAAGAATTTGACTAATGCTACATTATCCATCTACTCAAATTTACTCATTCACATTCAACAAATATAAAGGCATAGAAACATGCCAGACTCTGCTGCTTCTCTTAAGTAACTCATTATTTTTCACTTGCATGAAAGAAAAATTGAGTTTCTGGGACTGTCTCACTGCCCTAGGAAGTTAACACCAGCTTCATGAATACACGTGACTCTTTATGGAATAGAAGAAAGTACTAGGACGTGAAATGACAGCAAATAGGGACAGGAAGCCTCTATGGCAGAAGAAGTGGCACATAAGGTTTAAGGTCAAAGAGTACAGGATCCAACAGCGTTGAGTTCAAATCTTGGCTTCAGTTCTTTCACTGCACTCCCCTTTCCCGGCCCCATCTGTTTCCTTACCAGTAAAAAGGTAGTTAATAACAGTCAGCATTGTGAAATGTGTCTGTAGGCAATTTTGTCGATGTGCAAACATTTTAGAGTGCACTTAAACAAAACTTGATAGAATAGCCTACTACACCCCTAGGTTACGTGGCATGGCCTATTGCTCCTAGGCTACAAACCTATAGAGTGTGTTACTGTGCAAAACAGGAGATTAAATCAAGCACAAGAGAAAACGATGCTGTCAAAAGAGGTGGTAAACACTAGGTGTACGAGGCTGCTGATGGCATAACACAACATACTGTTTTACAAGTTTTAAAAAAATACATAGAATATACTTTAAAATGATATAAAAGTATAATATAGTAAATACAGAAACCAGTAACATAGTAATTTATTATCATTATCATACTATGTACTGTACATAATTATATGTTCTATACTTTTATATGACTGGCAATACAGTAGGTTTGTTTATACCAGCATCCCCACAAACATGTGAGTGATGCCTTGCACTATGACCTTATCAAGGCTGTATAGGATCATACCACATTTGGGTGTCCTAAGCGCCTTCTCCATCCCTTAAGTAAACAGGAGTGACAAAGCCAAGAAGAGTAGGGCAAGGCCATCAAACCGATTTCGGTTCTGCCTCAGCCAGATTGCACGTAGGTGGATCCCTCGGTCTCCAGCCCCTACAGTTGTCTCTGGAAAATGCCCTCAAACAGGGCGCCCCTGCACCGCACTTTGCCTGGCCGCACAGAGGGATCACCACGACTATAGGACCCCATGACTATACAGCTCTCTGGCCCACATTGTTTTCACGGAACTTACTAGAACCCAACCGAGGCCCATCGACCTCCCACAACCTTGCCCGTCTTCTCTGTAAAGGGCCTTTACTGGGGATCCAGGGCTCACAGCCAGTTGTGACCCGATCACATGTCACAGTCTTCTGAGCAAAAGCTGGGCCTGATTGTTGGCTGGACGCTACCCTGTGCCACTGGACGCTGCCCTGTGCCCCACCCACATTGTGGAATAACTCCTGCATTTCTGAGGTCTGGGTTCCAGCACTGCCACCCGATACTCTGATCTGGATGCTCCCCTGATCCATGCTGCTAAATTTGTGCAGATGGTCCAAGAGTAGTGCAGGGGCTACGAGCTTGACCTGGCCTTGGACTTTGCCCGCACTTTGCCAGCTTATGTATTCAGCATCTTAACTTGGTCACCTCTTATTCAAAACGTCAGGGAAGAAATAAAATATTCACACCCAGCAATGCTCCAGCGCACCATACTAGAACCGCACGCATTTGGCGCTTTCTGACCTGCATGCCGCAGCGCTTTCCTGTATGAGACCAGACCTGGTGCAGCACTGGTGAAGAACCGCCCCTCTGACGCGTGGCCCTCGCGTCCAATCCGAGGCTGAATGTCTGCTAGCCTGATTTACAAAGAAGTCACTCTATATAAGTTCAAAGCCAGAGGCCTCAGCAACTTAGACACTGTCTTCCACTACTAAAATGTGTATTTTGTAGAAACGCTTCCTTCTCCCAACTGGAGTCCAAAGTAGTTCAGGCGCCCCAGGCGGTGCTGGGGTCCCTACTCAGAGATCGAATTTCTCCTCCCAAGCCCCAAACGTTACGCCTATAACCAGGAGCCACACCCTACATCAGTTGCTTCGAAGGCAAGCTTACTACATTTAATGGCATCTGGAACGCTTCTTCAAAAGCACCTATCTACGTTTAGATCCAACAATCACACAGTAGATTGTATTAACAACTCTTTACTTTTTTTTTTTTTTTGAAGGGCGTGGGAGATGGGGGAGAGGCATAAAAAGATCCTTTTGGAGTCTGGATGTAAGCCGCAGGGACAGCTCAGCCAGCCAAGCTGCGTGCAGCCCTGACATTTCAGCTCATACACCACACCCATGGCCATGACCGGCTTGCATCTGGCATGCTCCATATAAGTCACCGCATCATGGATCACATTCTCCAAACACTTCGAGCACGCCCCTGGTCTCCTCACAGAGGAGCCCAGAGATGCGCTTGACACAACTTCAGTGGGCTAAAGGGCAAATGGCAGGTTTCATAATGCCCTGGACATTTTTCAGTAAGACCTTCGGGTGGGGCTTGGGGCTTCTCTTACTCAGCCTTTCACCACTTTTACCTAGACTAGGCAACCTTGTGGTAGTGTCTTAACTGGACAGGAAAGTGAGCAGCTTTTGTAGTTCCTTGTAGGGGACGTGTTTGAAAACCTCAAAAATGTGGGTGGAGTTCGAGGCCCTGGGAGGCTTTTTTCCCCTCCCTACAATAGTGAATCCAGCAAGCAGGAAGCAGAACAGGACTGATTTATTTTTGTTTGCTTTTGGGGAGAAGGTTTTCGTTATTTTTGCCATAAAGTTGAGGAAAGACTCAATAGAATTTACATTGCCTTTTCTCAATACTTAAAATAGGCCAACTTCTTTGTGATCTGGGTGTTCCTTCTTCCATCCCTCTCTCTGTCCCCCACATCCCCGCCTTCCCTTGTCTCTCATGTGCGCTCAAATTCTACTTCTATTATTTTTCAAACTGAATGTTTACTCTTATAATAATTATTTCCAGACTAATGTGAAAATCAATAGAAACTAACAATACTTTACATCTTTTTAAATTTCAGAGCAGTTGCTTTATAGCGTTTAACCTGTGGATCTTTTTTGAGTTGTTAGTGGGGAAAAAAGGAAATTTTTAATGGTTCTCTTTTGAGGCCCCGCGGAGAGAGACTTAAAATTATTTTAAAAGGTCTAACTTCCCCCCTCTTCTCCTCTGGTCTTTTACTTTGCAGCTTCTGTGCAATTTGCAGATTTTCCTGACTCTTCTGCTCCCTCACCACAAGTGCATTATTCTCTTTTCAATCAAATAACATTTTCTATGCTTATTAAAATACTGTAAACTACTTCTTTCATTGAAATCCAAAGTTCTCATGTCCACTTAAAAATTAAAAGTTCTTGCAAAATAATGGATGCCACGCTTGTGACTTTAAACAGTGATTTATATTACAAATCCCCCAGTAGGAGGCTCTGAATCTTAAGACCTGAACAAAAGCGAAACTGGGTATTGTCACCGCTCTAGGAGACAGAACTCTTTCTGTCTTCCCAAAAGGTTTGAGATAAAAGGCAGCAGTATTTAAAAGATGATTTTAAATGTTTTCCCAGTACTTAACATCTTGAGGAACAAAAATTCTAGTAAATTATTTAGCAAATAGTTTAGTAAACTGTCCCTAGTTGAAGTATACGCCTTTCCAGCAGGAAAGCTTTATTTATGGTAATATTTATCTAAATGCTTATAACGTATCCATCTCCATAACACAAAAAGTAATTTTCTTGCTGTTAAAGAGGGCTCTTGTTAAAAGAGCCCTTAGAACACTAAATAGCTGAAAAAAAATCTTGAATAGTTAAATTGTACTATGTGATTTTAATCCTTGAATAAGAGGGAAGAAAAGTCTCTCAGATCTTGAAGTGTCAGGATTATTGCAATAGTAAGATAGATTCATTCATTTATATTTACCATGACTAAGAAATCAAGGCTAGAACATTTTCAAGTCAGAAATCTCTCTTGCTTACAAGAAAAAAAAGAAAAATAGTGCCAGTAATAATAATGTTTAAATTTTTCCATGATATAAGCAAACATTTAAGCTAAATTTACAGAATTTGTGCCAGGAACATCTTGTTAAAAACTGTATCAGAGATTTGTTTGTCCATTTATTCAGTTTATCTAACAGTTACTGGACGCTTACTAACATATTTCATCTTCAAAACACTTTGAGATAGGTACAGAAGTTCAGTATCTTATCCAAGGTCAGCTGGTAAGCGGTAGAGTCAGGATTTGGATGGAGCAGTCTGGATCCAGAATGACCACCTTATTCATGACAATATACTACTTCTCATCTCTAAAGATATTTATTGAGTCCTGACTATAGATAGGTTAATTATTGTGGGAGGCAGTAAGGACATACACATAAGTAGTTGAAAACATTATTTTAGTAAAATAAAATCGTAATTACGATGAGAGAGTAAATTTGCTTTACTTTTAAGTGGACAAAATGTTGTTTATATTAGTGTTTAACATAAAATGTTGTTTGTGTTAGTAAGTGTTTAACATTACACCACATAGCCACGTAGTTGTATAATTATGGAAAATGTTGAAGAAAACGAAATTACTTCAGTGAAAGAGTAATTTCTAATAAAAAAAAAATGATTGCGTTCCAAATGCTATGGCTCTGCAAAGACAATTGCTGCCGTTTTTTCTTCCTCTGAGCGCCACCAGAATGTCTTACATGACCATATCTGCCTTTGGTCTCGTCTACAAGGAGTCGCTCACAGTCTTCCTGGAGAACATGATCCCGGAAGCCCATGACCAACTAGGCTAAAGCCAAGGCTAAGGCTTTCAGCCTTAGCAACTGAGCTGAGCCTGCAGCCTCTCCTGGAATCCAGAGGCTCTCTTTAGGCATGTAACTTCAAAGACATGAGATGTTGTTTTGGCCTTATAAATGAACTTATTATTCCTGTCTTCCGTGAAGAAAGCATTCACGTATAGTCTAGCACTCTAGTTTCACATCCCTTAGGATCCAAGATTGGCAGCTTGTGAACCGCAGAGCTTTGCGGGGAGTCCAGTGTCATCTGGTCTAAAGTTCCGAGGGCCAACTCCATAAGAAAAGACTTCTCACAGTATTGAGTAGTAATCAGCAGGAGCCTCTGGATTTGCAGGAGGCAAGGCATTTGCTTAAAGGAATAGGCAACATACTGTGTACTGGGCAGGCAGAATTCGGTAGAATTTGTACTTTCTCTTGAGGAGCAGTTTTGCCCACAAGCGCAGGCTCTGGAGTTAGATAACTAACTGGATAGGGTGCTGTTTTACCTAAGAAAATCCGCCTAGAGGACACAGCACCGTCTGGCACACCGTGAGCGACCTCAAGGGATATTTCTTCCTTTAACTTTTTGTAGTTGTGGAAACAAAGCAGCTCTTCTTCGAGATCTGTTTCTGACCACGATTCCTTCATTCTTAAGACATTATTTTCCTGGGAGCGAGCGTGGACGTTGAAACCTCAGGGTCCAATGAATTCAAAGACGCCCCCAAACGCAGAGGAGTCATACCCGCAGATATGTAAATGAACTAGAAGTTTGCTCTTTTGATTGGAGAAAGCTGGAGAAGGCAGTCCTTCTATCAGTGCGCTAATTGGGAGCAGAGCTTGCCAATCATTGGTTACCGAAGCCAAGGATTTTGCGGCGTCCAATGGGAAGGCGCTGCCTAGTGGCAGCAAAGTGTTGGAAGAGGCATTTCCGGCGTGGTGCATTGCGTTCCTATACCCGGACCGCTGACTACTTCTCACTCACTACAGTTTTAGGCCAGAGGTGAAGATGTCTGGTCGTGGAAAGCAGGGCGGCAAAGTGCGGGCAAAGGCCAAGTCCCGGTCCTCCCGCGCGGGCCTGCAGTTCCCGGTGGGCCGAGTGCACAGACTGCTGCGCAAAGGTAACTACGCGGAGCGAGTAGGAGCTGGGGCGCCGGTGTACCTGGCGGCGGTGTTGGAGTACCTGACCGCGGAGATCCTGGAGTTGGCTGGCAACGCCGCGCGTGACAACAAGAAGACCAGGATAATCCCTCGCCACCTGCAGCTCGCCATCCGCAACGACGAGGAGCTAAACAAGCTGCTGGGGAAAGTGACCATCGCGCAGGGCGGCGTCCTTCCCAACATCCAGGCCGTGCTGCTGCCCAAAAAGACGGAGAGTCAGAAGGCGAAGAGCAAGTGACCCTGACGCCGTCACAGGGGAGCTGGCTTCCCAAGAAGAGTCTCTTTTAATAGACATCCGCAGTGTTTTTGAATATGTTGGATGTCTTGGAGGCCCGGCGCGATCTAGTGGGGAGATGGGCTGTGAGGGGCCCGCCGGGGTCGGGGGCCAATAAAGTCGGTGAAACTCGTGTGGTCGAGAGAGCTGTGTAGTCGCAGAGGCTTATCGGAGACCTCTAGAGCAGGTACTGGTGGGTCGGTTTGAGCTACTTTCTCGTCTGCGTTGGTCCGCAGGTCACCCTCGAGGACTTATGAGCGGGTGAGGGAGATCAGGAGGAACCCACTGGCGTGCTTGCCTTCAGTCAAAGGAGAGGCAAAGTAGGTGCGAATGCGGGAGGAGTTAATTTTTACGGCCTCTTCCCAGGACAGCTCTTTTCCCTGTCTGGGCGGTTTAGGAACCAGTACTAGGGAAGAGACAGTGTAACCGAGCTGGTCGCCGGCATGAAGTTGCCTCTCTGGCCATACTTTTCAAAAGGTGAAGTAACTTTCCATCTTCAAAAAGTGGCTCTGTGTCAGCTTAGACTTTTAGCTAATAGCTGTTGTGTTCTCATGTTTCTTTAAAATGAAGGAAACACCCAGTGATGTGTAATACAGAAGCATGAGTCATGAGGTTGGAAACTTGTTCCCCTGACACTCACATTGCATAACAGTGCAGCGTTTTTAGTCATGAGTTAACATATGCTTAGGAGCTTTTAGATGATTTTCTCAAGTTTCTGGCTTCATAATGATCTTGTCTCCACGATATTATACCCCTTTGGAAGTGTAATCAGTTCGATTTTGCTTTATAACAACAAATAGCCTGCTGGAAATCCATTATGTTTTTCCACTGGCCCAAAGTAATGACCTCATTCCAACAATGCCTATAGGGGTTGCATTGTTTAATGGCACAGCAGTGCTTTAGAAAATATGAGATAATAGAAAAAGTAAGGACAAATGCTTTAGGTGCAGTAAAAAACACATTTCAGATCAAGAACCCACTCCTCACCTTACTTCCAAGCTTCCTCATGTTAGTCATAATACCCCTATCGAATACTGAGATTGTTCATGTACTACGTATTTTAAGCAGTCAATAAATTGAAAGTACCATTTCCTACAGACTTTGAGCTTACCCTTATAGGCTAAGGTATAGGTAACCATAACTAATAGGATTTTGTTGTTTTTAATGCCTGGTTGTTAGGATAGTTCTCAATATTTGGGGACATGATGGGCAGTGTAGCAAAAAAAAAAAGATATATATATATATATATATATATATATATATATATATATAATTGATATATTACAAATCAAGTGTTGGTTTTGACTTTCAAGTCTTAATTCCCTAAGATTTGAGGCTTGTTACTAAAATGGTGATGAAATCAGAATGAGGGCCATCAAGACATTTATAAGAAAAAAATTTTTTCTTTTCTCTCTGATATTCATAGGAGTCTATCTAACCCTGTTACCTTAAAAACAAGACAGGCAAGATACAAAGTACAGTGATTACCCCCATTACTATTCTACCTCCATTGCCACTGCCCCAAGGTGCTTAGGTTCCCCTCCAATACTTACCCTGCTGCAAGGTTTAATCAGTCCCTCACCATTTCTGTTTCTGAGGGTTGTTTTTCTTAACCTGAATAATTTATTAACAGTGAAAATGCACACCTCCTGCAAAATCAGTTTAGCCTGTGATCCTTGACAAATGGTTCTTGCCAGTGTATTATTCATTAAAAAGGCCAGTGTTTCTTCAAGTATAAGGCTATATGGAAGAAGACTTAGGACAAAAACTGGTGAGACCTGAATTCTGATTTTTAATTGATTTATAATCTGTAGTTGTAGTTATGACACATATTCTTTCCTACAGAGATAAGTTAGTTGTTCAGTGTGGCAGGATTTATTTGTTCTTTGTTTTTCCTGCAGGGCCTGTCTTGCGTTTGTGTTTAATTTTGTCTACCTGGACTGACAAGGTTTAATCTGGCCCTATAATTGGTGATGACTGGCTTACTATATGCAGACTCCACAAATCCCCCTTGAGTGGTTGAAAATCTTGTACCACGGTGTTTAAGAGCTCAAACGCTCTAGAATGAGACAGGTTCAAATCCACTCTGTTCCTTACTAGTTCAGTGATTTTGGAAATATTACTCAATTCTCTTTCAACCTCAATTTCATCTATTCCATGGGCATAATAAGTTTGCCTCAGTGGGTTTTGGGGAGAAATCAGTGAGATATGTGAACGAGGGCACTAAGTTTCTCACATAGAAATGTGCTCAGTGAATAGTAGCTATTATTTAAATGTGAAACTGGAGAGCTATGGGACCTATTGAAATAGGTAAACATGGCATTCTAACAGTCCTGTGACTTTTCTGGTAAAAAAGTATAAAAACAAGTTAAGTGGTTGTTTTATTAATTACAGAATATCCACAACTCTATAACAGAAAACGGAATAATAAATATCGTTGCAAACTTAATTTGCATTTTCCCCCTAAGACAATCTAGTTTGGAATTAATGGTTTGTTAAGTGCACCCGTACAGAGTGTAAAGGGATAGAGATATTTCACAATTTGGATTGCTGCACTCCTTGAAACTCCCTAATTTGCTTATACTTTAACATATAACTACAAACGTTTTTTAAAGGTTATTACATCTTCCTACACGGCAAATACTGCCAAGCTGGCTTGCTTTACTAATGGCCCTGGAATGGATATTCATTTTTATTCTTTGCGTTTTTACATAGCACATACAGAAATTCGAGGTATATATGGTGACAACAGAAACTTAAAAAAAAAAAGCTGAGAAAATTTTAATATACTTTATTATTCTATTTAATTGAATACAGCTCTTTACATAAATAAGGGTAATTTTAAAGGAGTTATAGAAACAATGGTAACTTTTTAATTCATGAAAGCAATACAGGTATTTTGGAGTGCTTCAAGCATTAAAAATTTTACCTCAACAAACCAAATTTTTATAAATCAAATAATGTTTAGTTTATCAAGAGGGGAATGGAGAGTAACAGGAACAGAATAAATAAAGATAATGAAAGGAAGCCAGCTGGTTTCAGGCAGATATGAAATTACCACTAAAGCTTTATTTTGTTTTTTTCACAAGAAGAGGAAGAAAAGTTCAGGTGTTAAAAAACAGATTTTAACATATACATACATAAAAGAGAATGACAGCACATTTGAATAGTAACTTGGGTCCCTGATAATTGTATCAAGCCATGCAATTTAAAAGCCAGCACTGCTTAACTCCAAATTATGAAAACAAATGAGGGATAAGCCCTACATTGAACAAAATTATCTTTTAGAAAAACCAGACAAGCAATCTATTCACGAAGGCTTATTTGCTTTCCATTTTAAAGTACTTTTCAAATGAATTATCTTGTTCATGTCAAAAGCCTAAGTGGCCTCTGCAATTCAAATATCCCTGATGAAATTGTGCCTATTAGGTGTACAAATTACTTTATAATGAGAAAACATGAAGGAAGCAGGCGTTTGGCCTGGAAGAGGTGCAGTTTTAGATTGTGATGACTAGGAGAAATACAGTGGTTTATAAAGATGTGTAAATTCTGATCCCCAGAACTTGGCCAATGGCCAGTCATCACCAGTCATGAGTCAGGGCAGATGAAAGTAAACAAACCAGTTTTTAGGGACACAAAGAATGAGGAAGAAGTCTATCAGATTTAGAAATGGCGACCTGAAACAGAGTTGTCTTAAGGTCATTGGTCTGGGAACAACTTATGAACTCCTCTGCCCTCAGAGGCCAGCTCAGAAACAGACTTTTCAGGCCTACTTCCATTCTCTTCTGACAGACTTGGCCTCTTAGAGACAATAATAAATATGAAGCAAGCTCACAATTAATGAAAACAGAGAATATAAGACTAAAAAGGATTTTGCCGAAGAATACTAATCTAATCAGACAAAAAAATTCCAAGAGATTTTATTCCTAGGGAAACATTATAAATTCAACACTGAAGTGTTACAACAAAATTCAGGAACTCAGTTCAACATGAATCTACCTCCCAGCCCTCAGCAGGTAGCACCTCGTATAGAGGAAATTGCAAAGGGGTTTTAAGTATTCACACTATTACTGAGTTGAGAATCTTGGTCCAAGCAATGAGTGCTTTAGCTGAATCTGTATTTTGGTCTATGCCCTCTGGCCAAAGACCACCATGAACATACCTATCGTTGAACAAGTTGGGCTTATTGCCCTTTGCAGCAAGAAAGAATATATACTGTGGGGAGATGTGGTGTGTCTCACTAAGAGGGTGTTAGAAAGGATTTATTACAGATTTTAGGTTTGTGTTCACTGACTTTGGAGCTTTGCCCAGAATTGCACGCTGCTGGGAATAGAGGTACATGTATGACTTGGGTAGCTTAATATATTTAATAAGGTACAAAGAATGGAGGGAATCTAAAGCTGAAATTGGTGAATGTGCTAATGAATACTGATCTGCACAGGGGGCTGTTGGGTCATTTTTGTGGTTTGGATGACTCATGTTTTTGTGTCAGACATGATTACAGAGTAGTCTTGTTTTTGTTTTGACTTTTTTTTTTATGGCCACAGAACGGCCTTGTCTGGTGTTAGTGTTCTGTGAAAATGTTAATGTTCCAGCTGTGAGCTCTCATGGGCTGCTTTCCCTTTTTCTAGTAGCTAAAGAAAAAATATGACACTGAGAAGAGGGCTTGCTGAGCCATGGAAGTAGACAGACATCTCAAAGCAAATGTTGACAGTGCAAATACCATGCAAGAGGGAGCTACTGTCTGGGTATTTCAGTCCCATATTTATGTTTAAACATCCAAATCCTCTAACAACACCCCTTTGTCTTCATGTTCATCAAGGAACTTTTTATCTTTATCTTTTGTGCATGTCTTTATATAGGGTAAGAATGTTCTACTTTCTTTAACATGATAATTCATGTATTTCTAATAATAAATTATGTTTTAAATTTAATTCATATTATATTTACATATACTTATATATAATTTTTATATATTTAAATATATATATTAAGTAGATACTATGTCTCCACTTTCCTCTCTTCTTCCAATATCCAGCTTCCTATTTGCCCAGCCAAATAGAACCCAAAAGTTATTTTGATTTGAACTCATGTCAGAAAAAACATTCAACCCAATAAAAATCTAGTCATTTATTCAAATGCTGGCTAAGCCTTGGTTTTCTCATTCATAAAAGTAGGATGATACTAATCCTTTATTATATAGCAGGTAGTGACTAGTGTATGGTAAGAGTTCAATAAATGACTACTTTTGTTGTGATTATTATAATTCCTGCTTCACTTTTCTCTTTCCCTTTGGTATTTTTGGCTCTCATTCAGTGTTTATGATATATATCCCCTACCTGCCTCACCCTCAGCTTGTTTCGAACTGGACCCATCTCTTCATTCTATACCCCTCCTTCCATTCTACTAGATAGGCTTGAATTTCTGCTCCTTTAGTTGTGTAAACCTGGGCAAGTTATCTAATCATTCTATGTCTCAACTGACACTTCTATGAAATAAAGAAAATGACAGCTACCTCACAGGGTTGTGGTAAGGATTAAATAAGTTAATAAATGTAAAGACTTCACAGAATGCCTGGCACACAGTAAATGTCCTGTAAATGTCAACTGCTGTTAGTCTTTTTCTTCTTCTTCAGTGTTATCACCCTTAAACCAGCTTCACACCCTTTATTCCCTGATTAATGACACTACGATGCAACCAAAGTCCTAAGTTAAAGACCCAAAATTCTTGTTTCTCCTCCTTCCTCGTCCCCTATATTTAATTGATGATCCAATCTTGTGCTCTGTCTCTGCAAGAGATCTTTCAGCTCCTCCCTTCCACGTGCTGTGGTGGTCTGAGTACTCGTCATCCTTTGCCTATACTGGTCTCCTAATGCATCTTCCCACCTCAGGGCTTTTGCCCTTGAGTCAACCCATCCCCTACCTCACAGCCACAGGTCTCATTCTGAAATGCAAGTGTAATTCTAAAAAACACATTATACTTATCATGTGCCAAACGCTATTCAGAGTTTCGTGGTATTAACTCCTATGTTCTCTGTATTCTATGACTTCTTCCTTTTTTGTATTTATTTATTCAATAAATCTTATATTTATTCAGTGAATCAGGTGCTAGATCAGCCAGAACCCTGCCAGGAAACAGATGACGTATTCAAATGTGATTAGAGGAATATTATTATTTGTAATAGCGGGGCTATTTACAATGATGTGAGTAGCATGCAGGGAAGCCACAGGGAAGGGGCTAGTGACAGCAGGCCTCCACTAGCACCTCTGGGCTTGATGGAGAAAAAGGGAGCTGTGGTCACCAGACCTGGCAGGAGGCTCTGTGGAGGGGACCTTATGACAGGAAGAGTCAGGGGAAGCTAGCCCAAGGCAGCCACGCAGGGAGGGCCAAGAGAATATTAATCATGACCTCCTTTTTCTCTCTTCAATATGTTGCTTCTCATTTCCCAACCCAAATGCAAGATAAAAGAAAGACAAGAAAGCCCATGGATGCAGTCCCTACAATTCCGCCTCCTGGGGCATAAAGCAGGGCGGAAACATTCACTAGGTATTCTAGCAAGAGCAAACAGGACAGATGGGATCCCTATGTTCCTGAAGCTTTCACAAGAGTCAGTCTTAAATGAAGTCTGTAAAATTTATAGGTCCATTTTTTTTCCATATAAACACCATTCACCAGCCATACAAAACCACCTCCTGTGTCTTCTAGTGGCAGCCGGTTAGGAGCACAGGGGCTTGCACCCACTCTTCTTTGCTTTGGCCCCTTGACTGGAACTACCCCTGCTTAATAGAACTGCAGAGAAGGCTGGACATTGTAGAAGAGCAGATGGAATATTTTAGTGAGTACCATGGACTCTGTCAGAATTTTTTGGAGCAATTTATGCTTATTCCTAGTTCTTAGCTTTGTTCTATTTTACAAACGTCTAACATGAAGTCTGCCAGTCAAGTGGGATTCTCTTGAGATTTAAGAAAAATGAGCAAAACAAGGTTTTATCATTAGCTAGTACACATAAGCTAAGAGTGTCTGACTACCTGCCAACAAGGATTTTGAGAAAGATTCCATTTGTTTTTGTCAAAGGAATTGGTGCAAATAATTTTATACCTAGGTTGTGACAGTGGAAGTAAAGCAGACTGAGTTTTCTTTGTGGTCACAGATGCCGGCTATGAATTTATTGTCTCTGAGCTCCACATTCAGGTTCAGTACCTGCTCTAAGAGTAGGCTGAATTCCTTTAAGCATTTCTTGACCATGGTAAGCATGTTAGGCTCTCCGTGAAGGGCACTGGGGGACTCTGCAGGAGGAAAAGTCTCTTGCAGACAGACTCAGGCTTCTGCATGATCCTGGCATTGGTCTGTAAGCAGTGAGGGTGTGAGGACATCAGGTGGTGCTCTGCTCCAGCCATGCTCCCAGCATGCACATTCCCTCCCTGACACCTGACTCACCCTGGGGACCACCTTCCCTGGATCCTCCCAACAGGGAAACTGCACACTCCAGGCCTCCAGCTTTGGGAGGTGCTGATTCCCTTGGCATGTCTACCTCTCCAGCATTTGTCACCTGAGGCCCTTTCCACACAAGGACATGGTGTTCAACATGCCATCTGCTTTAATTCAGGTTTCTCACTAAGAAGGCAGGGTTCAGTAGCTGTGACAGAGACTGTAACAGCTTGCAAAGCCCAAACTATTTACCATCTGGCCCTTTACAGAAAGTTTGCTGATCCCTGTTCTAGTCTATTAGTGAAACAAATAAAAATACACACACACACACACACACACACACACACACACACACACACACACTACAAAGCATCTATTAAATAACTTCTGTTGTCCTACTAGTTTTTCTTCATAAATGTGGTATTTTCATGTTCTTATTTACTTTTATATGTTAACCCTTGTTTTTTTTTTTTATGAACATTTACTTTATAAATAAACTCTTAACAACTATGGACTGAAACATACCTCCTATTGTGATCCGGGTTACTCTGTAATAAGAACGGTTTTAGGAACAGATATTGGATTTGTACTCTGCCTGTGGTTTTAATATTATCATTCAAGAAAAACAACATTGTTGGAAGGTTTTTTTTTTTTTTAATAATAAGTCTCTAAATATAGCAACCTTTGTCAACTCCTATCAAAAAGTCAGGCTTTCATAAAAATAACATGGCCTTTGCATTGGTGGGTAGTGTATTTTATAAAACCAGACAAGATTTCAGAGCTATCCTAATATCTGTTTTTGCCCCTCTTCCTGCCTGAACTTTTGCTGTCATCTGCCTTCTTTCTTTACTTCACTCTCTATTTTTTTGGGGTCAAAGTTGCTGGGTGCAGTGATAATTAATAATATAATTAATTCTATTCTTCCTTGGACTAATGTTTTTGAGATTTTATGGATATGAAAACTATTATGTTCTAATTTTTTCTACAAAGTATTGTTATAAATATTATTAAAACATTTCTCTTGTATCATGGCATTTTTAAGGTATTAATTCTATATATCAGCTATTTATCTCCTGAAAATGTGGTATAATTCTTACCAGATATGAATTTAATTTAATGAATTTAATATGATAAATTAATTTAATATGATAAACTTAATATGATACATTTCAGTAGAAAACATTTAGCTTATTTTTCAGCTGCAGATGCCTACTGAGTAGAAATACTCTAAATAGGGTACTAGGTCAAGGAAAAACTTGTATTTGGGGATCCATGGTCTTTTCTTTACAAACTTCAGATTTTTTTTTTTTAAACATACTTTTTCTCTATTTGGTTGTAGTACCATGAAGGTGATCAGTGGATATTTTGCATTTTTAAACTTTCAGAGAAAACGTTTACATTGTTTTAAAACTTCTCTTTAAAAATTGAACATACAAAAATCAGAAAGTCATGATGAGTGTCTTCACTGTCACCTGACATATTTAACCATCAGATTGTTTTCCAAATTGTTCATTAGCACAGGTTTAAAAAATGGCATTGGTAAATACTATATTCCAGGTATGAGACAGAAGTCGTATAGACACTGTTTATCTGCTGAAATTTCCACGATGGCCATGAGGGTAGGTCCTCATCTGGTTTTTGCTCATCACTTTATTTTCAGATTGCACAGGAGCTCCTCAGTAACTATTTGTGGAATAGTGTGTGCTCTGACTCTCACACCTCCCCAAACCCTTAGCTATCTTGTTCCATTAATCACCCTCTCATCATTCAACCTCTCCCTCTCAGCAAAATGAGCAAACCCATTAAGCAGAATTCCTCTGCTCACCCAGTCCTCAGCCAGCTGCCCTGTCTTACCTTTCTACTTCACAGCCAAACCATAAATCCTCATTAAGGACAAGAGAAATGAAGAAGACAAACAATGAGTTTGGTCTCACAAAAGCCCCAGCTCTGACCTTTGCCAAAAACCCTTATTTCCAGGGATATAAAGAAAAAAAATTTCCTCCCAGAGATGGTATTCCTTCCTGAACACAGGACCTGGGTGTATAGAAACTACCTATAACTCTGCTCAGTGATACCTCTGAGCTCCAGGGCCCTGCAGTGAGACCTGTCATCCAAACTGATTCTGGCTGAGGAACATTTTTGGATATTAGATTGGCTCCAGTTTGAGTTTAGGACAAAACACAAATGTCTGGTTCTATGTGGGGTGATGATTGTGGCACCTTCTGTGTACTGAAAGATATTTGAATACAATAAAAAATAATTATCCTCAGCTATATGTAGGTGAGATAAAAAAGCACAAACTAGAATGTTCAAAGTGAAAACAAACTGAACAGAACCTTGGGAGTCATCTAAGGGCTTGATGCTGATACCAGCTAATGGCAGGATATTATGATTGGTGATTATCAGTTTGCATTTTAAAGTGAACTGAAAACCCAGGAAAAAGGAAAAAGAATTTCAAAATGATTTTAAGGAGTGATGAATGATAAGGAAATGGTAATATTTATCCATATACCTGACTGAAGGTTTGTATCAAGCAGTGATTTCAGAGCAGTGATTTAACCAGAACAAAGATTTTTATGAAACCATGGTATGGAATTATGACGACGACAGCAGTGGATACCCAGAATCAGAACTGCCATAGATGCAGCTAAAATATGTATGATTTTACTACCAAAGGAATTTTCGTAAAGTAAAACTAACGATATAAGGAAATTTTATGATAAACTGTGAATACCTTTCTTAACATGCAACAGAACTCTCAGAAAAAATAATTTCAAGCAAGAACATTAAAAATATTGTGGACTAAATACTGGGGAGTAATTGTTTATGCTGGGATTAAAAACTGATTCAGTGACAATGTAATTGTGTTTATTACTCGCATCTAATCCATCAAAGATTCAATTCACTTGCCAACTTGCGCTGATTACACTAAAAAAAAAAATCCAAAGTGGTCTGTAGAGTGCTTTGGCAGGATTTGCTTTAATGTGAAATAAATAACTTCTAAGCAAAGGCACATACACAAAAGCTATCCAAATCAAAAATCTAAAAATCCATCAAAGAAATCAGCTGCAAGAAAATAAAAGCCTTTATTGTATTATCTGTTTAGAATACCACTTACCAATTTTTTATGATATAGGATTCACATGAAAGGTATTTAAGATACAATACAAAGTAAGAAGGTATGTCTGGCCTGAATGCAACACATATTGTATCATTGTCTTTGTGAATGGAATACATTGCTGAGCCACTGGATAAATCACCTGAGCCCTTTAGCTTCAATACTCACTTATAAAATGGGGAAAAATCTGTTAGTCATTCCCCAAGATTACTGGGTATATGAATTAGTTATTAAAGCACTTTGTAAAGAAAATAATACCAATGCAAATTAACAGCGTTAAGCATTCTTATTCATTTTATGTGCTTTTAAAACCAACAAATTCAAAAAAGAAAAGTAACCTTTTCTGATTCTCTAAGTTTTAAAATGGTTTAAAAGAATCTTTGACCTAGAGGTTATTATGCTGAGTTAAATTAAATCAGACAGAAAAAGATAAACACCATGTAATTTCACTTATATGCACAATCTTGCACAATCTAAGGAACAAAAAGAACAAACTAATCAAAAACAGACTCACAAATATAGAGGACAATCTGGTGTTGACCAGTGGGGAGGGAGGTTGAGGAGGGTGTGAAGAAAGGGGTGAAGGCTTAAAGTACAAATTAGTGGTTGACAGATGGTGATGGGAATGGGGAGCACAGCACAGGGGATGCAGACAGAACTAATGTAATGGCTAGGTGTGGAACCAAAGAAGATAAATGGCAATCAGGGGAATCATTTCATAAACTATATAAATGTCTAACCAATGTACTTGTAGACTTGAAACTAATAATAAAATTAAAAGACAAAAAATCTTTGCCATTCAATAAGTACCAGTTCATAAAGCTCTGGGTAAGTCACCTTTGAGGATAAGCATTACCATGTTCTTAGCAATAAATAAAACCTCTCAATTTCTCTACAGTCAATATAACACTGAGAGAACATAATTCTCTTCTTTATTCTTTAAAGACTTCATTTTGACCACATTTTCAATAAGATTCTCATTCTGTACCATAAATGGTAGTTCCTCAAAACCCAAGTTTTAAAATACTTGCTTCTCTTCTGATCATAAAACAGATTATCACGTTTAGATATTATGAGGAACACAGAGGATCTTGGTGTAGAACATTTATTTATTTATTTCACGAAACAAAGTTTAGGTCAGTGGGAAATAATTTTAATCCAAGAATTGTACATTTTCTTCCCACACATCTTGCTTTGTATTAGGAAATGACATTGTAATCCATTTCACCATAGCATTACAAAATATTTACAAGAAAATATTAAAAATAATTCAAACACAAAAGGCAAGACGGGGTGAAATAAACGTTTTTCCCCAAATCTCTACTCCAGTGCCCACAGCATACAAGAGAATCAAAACAAACAGGTAACAAAGATCCCCTGATAACAAATTTCCAAAGAACTGGAGGGGGTAGGAAACTGGATGAAAGTGGTGGAATGAAGGGAATGGAAGTTAGCAGCACTGCTTCAGTAACCAATCTATTCTGAGTGAAAGAGCCTCTCGTATATGCAGTGAATTCCAAACAAAGCTAAACTTTAAGATAGTCCTTCAACTGAAATTAGAAAATACCCTGACAGTCAAAGTAGCTCTTTTGCCTAGGTTTCCTAAGAGCCTCTTTCTCCATGAATCAAAGAGGAACAGAAGTGTGTTCAGGTATCAAAAGTTGTCACAGTAACCCTTCCATCTCTTTCATGAAAGCTTCATACACATCATCCTTAGTTTGTACTGAGACAGGAACAGATGGACCAGATTTGGGGGCTGCTTTGGCAAGAGGCACAGCAGAATCATCCTCTGACTTTCTTTGGGGAGCAGCACTAGCCCCTTTATTCTCCCGACGGACTCTCAGTGTGGTGGGCACGAATCGAGTAATCTCTGCCTTGGGATTAGTGATCTGTGGCTTGGCACTGATGGTTGCTGTGGCTTTCTTCTCAATGGTGGCAGCGCTTGTGTCATCCGCCTTGGGTCGCTGAATCAAGTTGGGTGGAGCACTTAAAACTCCTGGGTTTGGCAAGGGAGCCGGTGGGAAAAGCCCAGGTGGGGCGGGTCCGAGTGGAGGCACCAAAGGTGGGCGCATCATGCCAGGACGAGGTGGAGGGATACCTGAGTGAAAGAGTAAACAGGCCGATGAACAAATACCACAGGAATTAATAAAATGTGACTGAGATTAATTAAGAATGTTAAAAACACAGGTTAACAAGTTTTAAAAAATGGACAATTTACATAAAATAAGCTGAAATAATGGCTGCTTGCTATTTGAAACTCAGGAACGTATTCTGATAGTAAGGAATATTTTATTACAAAATAATATTCACCTTCAGTCTGTATTTTGTACTTTATAGCAGTAATGTTTTCTTCTTCTCTAAATAATGTACTGTTTTAAAATATAAAGTAAAACTGAACACACCAACTGGTTCAAATATGATTTCAAATGTTCAAATTCAAATTTGACAGCCCAAGAGTCTATTCTAGTTGTAATGTGCAGATGCTATCACAGCCAAGGTTGGGGGTTTGATTCCCACCCATTACATACTGATTTTCAAACGTCTCCTCTCCCTAAAACACTAACTCCACGAATGGGAAATAAGAGACTATAACTAATCAAAATATGTCACTATTCCTGGAAAAGGATTCACATCACATTGACGGTTCAGAAATACCATCATCATTTTACCAAGTACTTTAGGTTTAATTTTCTTCAAATGACACTTTTAAGATTGAAGATAAGGTATCAAATTTATCAAATCTAAGACACTGCTTCTTATATAAATGCATAAATATTCTGTATACAACTAAGGAGAGAAATAAAAAGTCCAAGCTGGGAAGCTTAAAAGACCTTCACATTAAATTAAGATAGTCAGTGTAATAAACCAGAAATATAGTTGGCTCACATAAAAAGACCACAAGGAAATTTCCTTATCTAGCATCGATAATGGGTAGACAGGAAAAAAACTCTCCCTTGTGATTTTAAACTTTAAGTTGGTACTTATGCAGATGTATGGAATGACTTTACAATTATAAGTGAAAACTTAAAAAATAAAAAAATCTCAAATGGGGGAATTTAATCCTAAGTGGTCTCTGGCTGGCAGAAGTCCTTCGAGTGACAGACACAGGGCAAATAGTCTATGAAAAAACTCAACTTCAATCCAGGCCAACAGCATTAAAAAAACATAATTTTAAGACACCCCATCATTTCAGGATATTGAAATGTGAAAATATGTCTTACAACAAATAAAATATAGTAGAAAAATGTTATAGAAATCAAAAGCTTTACCTGGTGGTGCAGGGGGAGGTAGCCGTGGTGGGGGTCCCCGGGGAGGAGGGCCAGGAGGCAGACCAGGAGGTGGCCCTGGGGGAGGGCCAGGGGGTCGGCCTGGTGGTGGTCCTGGAGGTAAAAGTCGGGGTAAAGGCCCTCGAAGTCCTGGCATTCCAGGTGGTCTCAGGAATGGAGGAGCTCCTGAAGAGAAAAATAATAAAGTTAATGTTAAACACATAGATATGAAATAGTAACTGTGGTATAAATAAAGGCTAACTCACACGTGGTTTGATTTATCACTTTAACCTGAAATCAGATAACTTCAAAAACTGTTTGAAACATGTAGAAGCAAAATTTATCTAACATATATCTGAGCACCAGAGATAGGATATTGAGTTTCTTACAAATTTCTCTTTAGTTCCTAGCATTGACAAAAAGGATACTAAATCACAGCTCTGTTGGGCTGGAAACATACAAAGATTAGAAGAATTCTTAAATGGTTCCAACATGAGCTGAAAATGGACTATAAAGTAAAGTGCTTCAAAGATCTCTTGAAACTCTAAGATAAAGACAGGACCACTGAGAATGACATAAGATAGGTAATTTTGCTTTGCACCAATAAGAAAAAGATGAATTCAATCAAGAAAATTTAATTGGCTGACTGTAGGAGAAGGAATAAAGTCATAAAGAACCATGATGTTCTATATTTTGTTTCAATTGCAAAAAAACTTTTTATATTTTTAAACTTGATTAACTGATCACTTTTGTTTCTAACTATAAAGATTACACTGACATCCAATAATCCCCAAACCAAAGAAAGATATGAGATAGTATTTACTGTATCTTAGTCCCATTGGCTCCCAATTTAGAACTGAGTCAACCTGTAATATTAAAAAGTAGCACTAAAGAAACTCTTGGGTACTAAATACTCCAGTTTCTGCATGCTAGAATCAGAACCAAAGAATGCTGAAAAATGAAGAGCTTGAGAAAAAAGATGGCTGTCAGGTATACTATGAGTTCCAAACAATGCTGTAAAAATAAACTAGTTGCACTTATCCTTTCAGAATCCTTGAGTTATTAGGGAATTGAACTAGAAGGAAACAAAAAAACCGATGACATATATTTTTGGAATGACTTCACTCTAACCACATGTAGACTTAATTATTTATCCACAATATGTAAATGCTTACCTGGAGGTGGTCCAGGAGGAAGGCCTGTAGGTGGTCCAGGAGGCCGTAAAGGTGGAGCAGGAGGTGGTCCAAGTGGAGGTGGTCCTGGCATGGGAGGTGCTTGTATCTGAGAAGGAGGAACAGACTGTGGGGGAGCTTGTTGCTGTGAGGCAGAGGACGTGCCATCAGAAAGAGATTCCTCTTTATGCTGTTTTTGTAATTGCTTTTCTGCTTCAGAATCATCAGAATCATCTTCATCATCATCCTCTGAAAATTCCTCTACTTCTCGTCCCTCCTCAGGTATTTCCTGACCTGAAATTTTAAACCAAGTAAATGCAGTTGATTAATTTTTTTACAGGCTGTAAAAGAATGATGCTTGAAGACATATGCTTAATAAATGCTTCTTTAAAATTACCAACCAAATAGTCTTCTTCTATAAAATATTTAAGATGCAGAAGAGCAAACAGTATTCCACTCAACTATGCTAGTGTAGCATAGTGGAACGAGCCCAGGCTTTAGAACAGGACAGACTTGGATTTAAATACTAGTACAACCACATATTAGCTGTGACTCTGGGCAACTTACTTTAATGTCTCCAAACTTAATTTTTTGTAAAACAAGGATTTGTTTCTTAGTTCAAGGTTGCTGGGTTACTAAATAAGAAAAAGTATGTAAAGCAACTGGCATGAGGAAATACCAAAAGGTGATACTCTTTCCCTGCCTTACCTGCCATTCGAAGCATCATAGCTTGAAGAGGAGTCAGCTCCTTCATGTTCTTCTTTTTCTTCCTTGATTTCCCAGGCATATCTGCAAATCGTACACTCAGACCTGAGGGGCCAGAGGAGAGAGAGAGGGGTGGATTAGCATCAACAAAAATTGGTAAATACCATATAACAAAGACCAGAATATGCAAAAATAAAATGGCAGTCAAAGACCTACTCACTAAAAGGCATCTGGCTGAAATAATTATACAAGGAAATTCAGCCAAACATTAAGTTAAAGAAATTTCCTGTAAAAGGGCACAGAAGATGGAATGCTATCCAGAACTCAGGAAGCGATCATAACATCAGTACCAAAACTAAACCATTGGCTACCATAAAATATAAGCAGATGGTATCCAACAGTGTTTTTAAAAAAGTCATAAGCAAGTAAGGTTGGTCCCAGAAATGCAAGATGGCTTAATATTAGAAAAGCAATCAATGTGATTCATGACAATAAACAACTTAAAGAAAAACTGTAATGACACTCCAACAGGTACTTGAAAAGCATTTGTGATAAAAGCTCTTAGCTAACTAGGAACAGAGAACTAACGCTGAGAAAGGCTATTTTCTAGGTGCTTTTAAATGCCATACTAAATGGTGCACTGTCAAGAGCATTCTTAGTTGGTCAACATTTCTAAGAGTTTAGGAGTTTCATATGGGCAGGGCTTTAGTTTTGTTTACATCCTTGGTGGCTACAAAAAATGCCTTGAGTATAGTAAAAACTCAATAAATATAAGCTGAATGAATGCTCAATCATAGGACAGTCATTTTCAAGCAAGTGTGCACTGATGAATGTGTTAAGATAAACCAGTTATCAGAAAGAGGAAAATTAGGCAAAGACCAGATAGTCTAGAAGAAATGGAGCTGCTATGGCTTTAATGGCTTTCTACCTTCTAGTACTAGCTCCTACGTAAGGGTCCCTTATAACTTTTCATTATCAACTCTCTCTCTCTACCTTTTTAACCTTTATGATTTATAACCATGAATCTAAAGCAATGGGATAAAAAAACTGTCACCATTATAAATACTTATATCAATACATAAATACTGTGTTGTAGGGTACAAAACCAATCTAAAAAACTCTCTAAGACTATTGGGGTTTGACAGGTTATACATTTTTGTATTGTTCAGTACTTATTACAATGCTTAAAATTTTTCTTGAATATTATTAACTTTTGAAAATCGTAACTCTGTAGAACATGTAACTGTCTAAGTTTATAATAAGCAACCACATAATATACATTATAGGTATGCTTCCATTAACTCATGACTCCACTCATAAACATACCTGTATTATAATTATGGTTCTAGTTCATGTCATATACCATGAACACGTAAAATTTAAAAGGCTTCAATTGTAGATATTTAAATAGACTTATTAAATAATGTGAATGTTTTTATTAATATAATTACATGGTTAGTCTCCTTTCCTATACACACCCATAAGAGTACATGCTGTTGAATAGCTATTATCTTTTTCCCCATGCGTGAATTTTATTTTTATTACATATACTGCTTAATTTTTTTTCTTTACATCCACCGAGTACTTACTATGTGTCAAGAACTTTTGAGTTTGCTGAGATATAAAGATGAATACAGCTCCTTTTAAGAAGCTCACAATTACTTTTATAGATGCATTAATACATCGGGACCTTTAGCTTGTGTGCTATTTATTAACCAATACCATGGAAATTTCATTTGCACATACCTGACTTTTTTTCTTCATTGTTTTCTCTCTCATCATCCCGGTGCACAAATTCATCCCCTTCACTTTCTCCATCTGACCTGTCAGTGTCACTGTCATCAGTACTGTCATCATGCTTATCTTGATCCATGTCCTCTGGATAGCCATCATCTTCACTGGTGCTGGAAATATCATCATCATGACCCCGCTGAGCTGAAAAGGGAGGAGGGAACAGGAAACAATATGATTGGATCCTCAACTACATGGTCCCCCAAAACGGAAAAAAAATATGCTATGTAACTTATAATAATTTAATTATTTTAAAAATTCCTGTTATGATCTCAGCTTTCATATACTCTGGCAATATTTTCATTTGGCAATAGTTCAAAGGATTTAAATTTTACAAATACATACACAATCATTGGGACTGTATATAATACTCTAGTCTGATGACAATAAAGCTGATAAGAAAATAGGTATCCAAGTCTTTGAGAACTGGCAGTAAGAGAGTGACACCTCTAAGAAAAACCTAATTTAAAACACAATAAACATTTCTATACTTTGTTATGTATGATGCTTTTATCTGGATAGACCCTATGATTTTTCCATCTTTGAATACGTACATGGTATCCTCATGTATCACCCAAGTTCTAAGGGTGGTGAATAAGGGTTACACACAGGGTCAACATATAAAATGATAGTGGAGAGGTTATAAAAGGAATAGTCACTCCTTACCAAGTTCTGGACTGTATAACATGTCTTCATCTCGCCGACGAGGGGGAAGATCTAGGGCAAAGCCCACTTTACGGCCATACATTTGCAAGACCTGAGGAGGAGGTGGACCAGGGGGAGGACCTGGAGGCTTCCTGCCAGGGGGCAAACGTGGCACACCATGTCCAAGAAGAGGAAGAATAGGAACTGCCCGAGTTGGAGGTCTGTAATGAAAATTTTACAGTAATCACATCAACAGTGATAAGATCCATACCTGTTCTAAACAATTTTCAAGAGATTTCTTATATTTATTTCAAATTGTCTTTAATGTCCCACCACATTAATTTTAGCACTAGACAGTCAAGAGCTGCTTTTAATATATGCTATTTGATTATGCTATCATTTCCTTACCCATAGGCTGAGGTCTTCTTAAGGATGGAGGGTGGCTGGGCACCAGGAAGTGGAATGTCCTGGATCAAGATGTTGGAAGGAGCATGTGGCATATCTGGCAAAGGAATACTCTCTACTTCCACATGCTGGGCATTCTGAAACAGAGAGAATCTTTCAATATCAGGATAAGAGTAATCCATAAACTCAATACTAAAAATTCAATGTCAGCTGTTGCATAAACTGATTTGCTTTCCACCTAAATAAATGTCACAAAAAAACAAGGATAGTAAGCTTTATCAATACTTCCAAAATCTGTCAATAAATTGAAAAAAAAAACTTATCTCCTCTAAAAGAACAAAAGCCCAGCTGTTTTTCTCCCCTCGTTATTAACTAATTCTTTTTGGTTATGGTTTGAAACAGCTGCTATTTAGAAAAGTCCAACAATTAAAGTATCTAGTACCAAAGCCACTCTACTTAATTTTCTAGTGATATATAACATATCAATTAATTTAGAAATAGTATATATCCAGTGGTAGAGGTTGGGCTGCAAAATCAGTCTGCCTTTGATGAATTTCTGCCACGTATTAGCTGCACGCCATCCTGAGCAAGCTACCTTAATTTACTTTTCTGTAAAATGGTACCCATATTACCTACTTAAAAATTATAGCATTCGTTTTTTATAATTTTAATTTGAGGCAAAATTACAAGGCAATGTACCAATGAGTTTTGATAAATGCACATACCTCATACTCCTTCCCAGTCAATTGCTAACACTATCCCAAGGTAAGCACTGCTACATATTTTTCCCTCCATAGATTAGGTTTGCTTGTTCTAAAATTTCATACAAATAGAATCATAACTATAAAAGAAGCTCAGCATGTTTCTGAGATTTAAAAAATCTGGGCTGTTGCCAGTTTTTGGCTATTACTATGTTAGCTGAGGGATTAATTTCTCTTGTGCATGTTTAGTTTGACAAGAAACTGTCAAGAAGAGATTCAACAAGATCAATTCTCCCATTAACAATTTTAAGAACAAGTCTAAATATAACATTTTAGTTTATCTAAAAAGAAACTTGATTACCTTGACAGCATCAAAATACTGGCTAAGTTGAGCCCTCTTCTGTTCATATTCTACTTCTAGTTTTCTCAATTCTTTGTAAATATCTGGATTCTCTTTTTCATAGAGTCGTAGAATACGTTCAAAGGTTTCACGCAGCTTTTTACGCTTGTCTTTCAGGACTTTCTCATTTAACTGTGGCTGTTGCACTGGGTTAAACTCTGAGCAAAAAGAGCATAGTATATATATAGAGTTAAATACAAAAAGGTCACTTCAATTAGGTATCAAGAAACTATGACATTTAATAAAAATCTTCTTGTCTACGGCCATGCCACCCTGAACAAGCCTGATCCCATCTGATCTCAGAAGCTAAGCAGGGTTGGGCCTGGTTAGTACTTGTATGAGGGACCACCTAGGAAGACCAGGTGCTGTAGGCATTAAAAAACTAATCTCTTTATATGCTAACATTTTTAAGAGGGAGCTTGACACCAGATATACTCTTCAATTAAAAAAAAAAAAAAAACTGCAACAGATATTTATAAAAATTCCACCCTTTTAGCATGGCCTTTAATTTTACTTTCTAAGAAATGTCACCTAATTGATATTATCATTTAAGAGATCAATTTTTACTCCTCTATGCTAACAACCTGACATAGTGAAGCTTTAACCAGACACAAGTGGTTTTACATACTACACTGGTTCTATCATTTAATTCTGAGATCTTGGGCACTTACCTTGAATTCTCTATTACTTAGCTTCTTCATCTGAGAAATGGAGAAATCAACTACTCCTTAACAAAGCCCTGATTAAAAGGGATCACAAATAAAATATCCAGTGGTATGTGGATCACCACTTGACTATTATTTTTATAATGGACTGTGTTCTTTGTGTAGCTACCATATAAGTCTTTCTCTTCTCATATGTTCAACATAGGGCTTAACTGAAGGTTCTTTGCTCTAAGAGGGATGGAGCAGCATAAGACTTTCAGGCCTGCCTGGTCAATCACACCTGCCCCCTCCACCTACTTACTTGGCGACTAACTCAGAGATCATATACCACATTATCCAAACTGAAACTAGATCTTTCTCTGAGATTTTTAAACATAGATATGAGTGAGAGAAGATCTCACAAGCAGGGATGAAAAAAACCTAGAGCCATCTGTGGCCTTGTTTCCCAACCACCACTAATTCTACACACATATTCTACCTCCCATCTCAAGAAGTTCATTAGCAGTATGCTGAATAAAGCTAACAAACAAAAGATCAGACAGATGGACAAATGGACAGTCTCGATAATGCTATCTGGGTTTTCAAAGCCAGATTCTCTCTGAGATTTCCCTATTTTGGCAGTCACATATACTTTTTTCTGCTTAAACTGGTTTGTACTGAGTTTTATAAATTATACTTAAGAGAGCTGTTAAACAATGTTCCCTTCTCCCCTTTTTTTCACTCAAATAACAAGTTTAATTATCTTCTCTAAATCCTGTTAACTAGAATATTATTCACAACCAGAAGGTACAATCTCACACCATAATATTTCCTAGTGTGATTAATAAAACTGCTGAGTTGTAAGCCCAGCTTTGCAACTTTACAGAGACCTTGAGAAAAGTACGTAATTCCTCTGTGTGTTTCCTCAACTGTAAAACAGGGACAGTACCATACCTACCCAAAAAAGTTGTGAGGATTAAATGAAAACACATGAAAAAGAAACTGGTGCACAGTGAGGTAAGAAATCAGTAAGCTTCAGTTACTATTATTATACACTTTTGAAACCACATAAATCAATTTAGGGTCATTTAATAGGTAACATCCTGATACTCCAGGGATAGCAACTGTCCCTATTGAAGTTTTCAATAGAGGCAACAAGTAGATCAGTTACAGCTGACCTGGAAGACACAGCCTACCCCAGAACTCCTGCCCAGACTCTACCATATTATTTCAAAGCTTGTAGTACTGCAACCACACATAACTGAATTTTTTGGAACTCCATTCAATGAATCACTGAGATCCATTGTACCTCTTTCACTTACTATTTCTGGGCAAACCATCGAAACTGGGTACCTTTGTAACAAAACTTTTAAAAAAGGAAAAACTAAAAATCTCATGTTCTAATGTTAAAAAAAACAGAAATTTGTGGGATGGGATAACATATACAGTGGTAGCATTACAGAGACTGATTTTCAATAAACCTTAGATGCAGGGAAAGATAACATGCAGTTACCTCGTGTGATTCCAGTTATGACAAAGTAGTGATAATGAATATGCATATGATGAGACCAAATTATTCTATGAAATGTGAAAAAGGGGGGAAAAATCTTAATATGGCATTTTATAAAATTTGATTTAAAATATTTGATGATTTCTTCTATATCTTTATTAAGTGGTCAATTATCTTTGTATCTTCCCATTGGAAAAAATGGGAAACTGATATACTCATGGTAGCCTAACATTTAGATTTACATGGTAGCTGCCAACATTAAAAAACAAAACAAGATAAGAACTCCAAGGTATTTCAAAAGCCAGATTTTGGTCTTCTCTAGAAAAATGAGCTGGCCAAAGTGGGCTTTCATTACTTCCTAACAAGAATTAGCTCAAGCTAAATAATGGCTACCCTCTCATTCTAGACGAGATCTTCAGTTTACAATAGTTCCCCACCAATCTATTTTGTCTTCCTGATACTAAAACTAAATGCAAGTGTCAAATGCCATCATGCCTTTCTGTTTCTCTTATGCCTGTGCTGCTTCACTTATTCCCTGCCTGTGTATCATCAGACTGCTCCTGTAAAATCTAGCCTTTCAATTAATTCTTACCCATTTCATCCAATTTCTCCATGTCCCGGATAATCTGTTTGGGATCCTTCATTTTTAAAACAGCAGCTCGTACCATCATGCGTTGTTTTTTGTTCTTAGAAAAAGGAAAGAGGACACTCATGAAGCTGGACACTCATGAGTTATTTCAATCTGCTTCAAGAACCTATTTAAAATTAAGTTGAACTTCTCAATTTGATCACTTGTTTCAAGGACCAGAAATAGAGCTATGTAATTATCTACTCTCAAAACTGTTCCAACTTTAGACAAAAAGGTAAATAAGTGTTATTTACTACATATGTTTTCTGAGGCAAGTATTTGTGAGAGTTAAAGTGGTTACTTAAAATATTTTAAGTCTTTCAAACAAAGGTTTTTAGCCTTTGCAGGATTTATTGCTAAAAAATGCAACAAAAAACTACAACTGGAAATGATAAAAAATCTGAGTTTTCTCAATGTATTAAGGAATGATTCCAAAAAGTAAATCCTTATTCTGAGGAAGCACTTTGCCACTAACTCAATAGCTACATAATCCAAAAATGAATGCACAAAGCATTTTTAGCATATTTATTTTCATCCATTAATTCAGTAGCTGTTAAGAAAGCAATTTGTTTTATTAACTAACAAAAAAAGAATTACATTTAAAAGTATTTACCTATCTCACTGGGAAAGGTATTCAAATAAACAGTGTTACAATAACCCTTTGGGACTTATCTGCAAAGTTATTTAGGTCAGTTTCCAAGTACAAATGATGCCCAACTTACCATGGTTTGATGTAGGATTTTTTTTTTTTTTTGACTTACAGTGGTGCTAAAGCCATTTACATTCAGTAGAGACTGTATTTCAAATTTTGATCTTTTCCTGGGCTAGCCATATGCAGTATAATATTCTCTTATGATGCTGGGCAGCAGCAATATGATTCTGCTAAACTGTAGGGTAATGTTAGTGTTCTGAGCATGCTTAAGGTAGGCTATATGTAGTAAACATATTTTTTACTTACTGTGTTTTCAGATGAGATTTTTGGAACTTAACGCCATCGTAAGTCAAGAAGCATTTGGTTTAGTAAATTTCATGGTTTGGCAAACAATTGGAAATATTATTTTGAAATCTACTAATTCCAAATGTTAAGATGCACCAAACAAGACTATAGCTAATTTGATGCATCTGAAATCATACCTTCTTTAGTTCTCTCTTCCGGGCTTCTTTTCCTAGAGAGAGAAAATAAGACTTTCAAATCTTGAACATTATTATAGTATTTTCTCAACATAGATAATTCTTATTTTGTGGGAGGCTGTCCTTTACACTGTAGGACATTTAGCATCATTCTTGGCCTCCACCTACTAGATGGCAGTAAAATCCTTCTAATTTTGTCAACAAAAAATGTCATAAGAAATTTTTGTTTTAAGTTTCTTAAGAAATAACTTGGAACTAGAAGGAAAAAAATGCATACCAAAAGAGGCTTTAAGCCAATTCTACTTTGCAAGTCAAAAAATTAGAAATATGAGCACAACTTTTTTTTGCAGGTTTACAGTTTTAATAATATGCTCACAAGAATACTGGAAAACTTTCTACAAGTGACTCTGAGCACTGATGATTTTGTAATTAGGACATCATAAAATAGATTTTCAATTACTTGTAATTTTTACCACTCTTCTTATTTACTATTCCACATTAATGGAAACTTACGGGCTTGGTCTGTGGGGTTCATAAATTTCCCACTCTTGGTGGATGATGTAGATCTTCGTCCCATGTTGACAATCTGTATGATTCACTTGTTCATTAAAAAAAAAATCTGCATCAACATAATAATATCCAAACCTGTAGAAAATTTGTATGAACTTATTAGAGATTATTGAGCCCAACTGTGAACTTGCAAGATCTTAAAAGTGTTCCTGAGAATGAGTTTTGTAGTTATTTTTATAACTTATAGAAATAAGGATGGACCCCTAAAGATGATTACATTAAGGCGGGAAAAAGCAAGACAGGGAAATCTCTATGACTGGGCTAGCAGACAGTTAACAAAATTATGTACTCCCCTGAGGATCATTAACCTGAGGGGTCTGAAAAAGAGCCATTGTAAAAGTGTGTTAACTTAGTTCGTTTGTTTCTCTGTCTCTGTCTCTCTCTCTTACACACTTACACACACACACACACACACACACGGGGTGGGGGCAGGGCTTGGTCGACGCAAAGATAAACCTGAGGTAAAATTTTTGACCACATTATACCTTTCCTTCTTTATGAGGATTTTTATCAGACAAGTTTATTTGCGAATTCACCTCTTTTAGCAAGTGTTCAACTGCCTTGACTTCTGCTAAATGTTTCAAAGCCGTTCCAAGGGCAACTAATTGACCCTGTCAAGGGTTTTCTTCTTAGAAACACTGGGAGTGGGGGAGAGGGCGGAAGCAAGCAAAATTAGTATAAATACAAGCTCTCATATCTTTGATGGCCCGCATCTTTTTGGCTTTCCTCTCTCAATTACTCTCAGATTATTTTGACTCACTTTCCCCAAACTGAAACAGAATATTTTTACTGAATGAAAAAGCCTCAGTCTGCGCAAACTAGTATTATGTCTTGGACCGCGGAGGCAAGAGAGAAATCGAGCCACAAAATCGTGGGGGGGGGGGCCCTAAACAGCCAAAGCTCCAATGGGACGAAACCCAAATCCACCAAAGGCAACAGCAGCAGCAACCGCTGAAACCATAGCGACGGTTGACCCTAACTCGAGGTACCAACATCAAACCTAAGGCTATCTACAAGTCAACGTGCACAAACAGGAGGCGGCGCTAACCGATCCGGAACCGCTGATCGCCGCTCCGCCCCCACCTCGGGCGTCCCCTAGCCCGCTAGCCGGGAGACCCCAACTGCGGAAAGTAAGAGCGGGGCAGAGGGGCCTTGTGTCTCCGAGGCAATACCGCGGGCCTCAGCAAGGGAGGGAAAGGATTAAGAATCCAATTGTAAGAATTCCGCACACTTACACTTCTGCTGGGCTCTGGGACTACGAAAAGCAACGAGGGGACGACTCTAGGCCTCCTTTAGTTCGTAGGGGCCTTCACCTCTACCTCCCGGTCAGCTACCCAGCAACCGCCATCTTGAAACCTCGCGCCCCTCCGCCATTCCTACGTCACTTCCTATCCCTGTGGCCTGACAACCTCAGCGTTTCTCCGCCCTGGAACCATAGAGATTAACTAAGAACTCCAGGACCAGAGTCTTTTCCGCTTCAATACAGTACCGGATTGGTTTGTTATCGACTAAGATCCCGCCCTCAACACGCAGCAAATTGATTGACATTTATTTAAAGCAATAGAAATAAGAAAACAGGCAGATATTTGATTGGCCCTGGGGCGGGAAGCATTCTAACCTAATTTTCGGGAGCTTTGTTTATTCCGCCGTCTAAGGCCGGCAGGTTCGTCGTAGCGAGGTGTGTTTCTCAGTTTCGGGCTGCTAGAATTGTGTTAATTTTCTGAATTTATTTCATGACGTAAGCTGGTGCGATCTTTTGGGAGCGTGTGTTTGAAACCTAGTCCCCGAATAATACTTGCTACTATGTTTGATGCGCTTTGCTAGCGTCATGTCGGTCCGGAAGTTCATTTATAGACAAGTAGCGTTTGTAGAGCGAGTCTGTGCCTGTATTAGAATCCCAAATTGCTAAACTACGGGATTAGATTATTGTAAATGAGGTAGAAGGATTCACGATTTGTCAGTTTTAAAATTGCTATTGGCTAGGTTATATTGGCTTCTCATCTTTTCCCTAGCTCCAAATCCTGTATAAAGTTACTATAGATACGGGATTATTCCCTTAGCTCTAGTTTTCGTCGTTCCTCTCCTATCTGCCATTTCTCTAAGAGTTCTTTCTTCCCCTTAATTTTGAATATTTCAAGTTCTGCTCTTGACACGCTTGTCCCCTCCCCCATCTTAATCTGAATATCCCTTATGGGAAAATACGTTAGCTATAGACCAATTCTTACTATCGATTATCAATATTTCAAAATAAGATGGAAATGCGTATTTTAGCAGAATTGTTAAATGTGCACTTAACTTTTTAAGATTGATCCCTTACCTAAACTAAACTTTGTCTTAGGAAATTCTTGATTTGGTTTTAGACTGTATTTTGAGAGGTATTAAAAAACAAAAATGTTTTGAAGATGAACTAAATTGTGATCTTTTGCAACGAATTTTAAAAAGCAGTGACAAAAAAGATTACAGTTGAAAAGTAAAATATATCTGGCTTTTAATTTTTGAGATGCTGAGCTTTTTAAGTTTCAAGAATCAACTATAATATTCTTGCATCAACAGTTTAATTTGTTGGTGGAATCTGAGAGTCTCAATGTGGAGTTATTAGGTGGTGCAAGATTTAGGAAACAAAACACTTGCATCTGCAGTATTTCATCTGAACCATTAGGCTTCCATAGCCTCTGAATTTTTCTGAAATTAGGTAATTAATGAAATGGGCCACCCAAAGCTTTATATACAGTGGCAACATCCTCCTTTCTGCTAGTATTGAAAATGAAATTTCTTTTTTTCTGAAAACTCATAATAAATTATGACTTTCCTTGAAGTGACAAATACTTAAAAGAGTAGCCACTTCCTCTCCTGTATCCTAGATATATTTTATGCATGTATAGTTGGGATTTGCTTGTTTGTTTTTGAATTGTCCAGAGTGTTCAAACATTCACTTGAGAGATATTTAATCATTGCACCACAGTTGATTAGGGCTGATCGCAATTCTGGAAACCTTTATCTTTTTAATTTTAATTTTTATCTTTTATAAATCCATCCAGATTATTGGATGTAATTTGTGGAAGTTTACAGAACCACTGCCTCCATTCATTGTTGAAGTAAATTGTTAAAACCCAGTATTTATACTGATGGTCAAAATTATGGTAGTATTTCTATTCAATTCTAAGGCCTAGGGTTTGTTTGCAGGTGGAAATTACTAAATATGTCCCCTTAGAACTAAATGATATCTGAAGTGGAAATGAAAGTATCTGCATTTAATGTAAATTTTAAGAATTGCAACTGGGAATTAGAAAAAGGAATGGTAACCCCTATATCTCCTTTCCTCCCGTAGCATTTACCGTCATGTCCTGGTAGAGCAGAGCAAGAAGACATCCTGGTATATAATCTTTCATCTCACAAGATCTAGCACCAGCTTGTCCAGGCATTCATTGTTGATGTAAAACTCTAGAGTTACTTAGTTTTAGCATATCTAATTCCTTTTTTTCAATTTGTTTACCTTGGAAGTTTATGGGAAATGAACCTAATCAAAGAAACAAAACACTTATTGAGAGAAGCAGAAAATATTCCAGTGACAAATAAAATGGTTGTTTATTTCATTTGATGTTTCACTGTGTTACTGACTTCAGTAATGGCATGGTGATATTTTTCTGAGGCTGACTTGAATTCCACCAGATGTTTTTCATAACTTTTGATGGCTGCTTGAAGCTGCGTTTTCTCCACTGCTCCCAGGATGGCACGGAAGATCATATCTATGCCAAGGCCAAGAACAGCAACTCCTATACTACCAAGGAGAGAAGCACCAATTTGAGCTAACACAGTGACCAACTTGTTAATTATGCCAGTTGTGATATTTGAGCCCACGAGTTTAACAGCCACTGCACTGGCTGCAGAAGTAGCTTCTCCCAGGATGACTGAAATAACCTTTTGTACTATTGCAATCTTCTCTGTTTCCCTTTCCTGAATATCCTGAAGTTTTCTATAAAGGGTTGGCTCTAGTTTATCTTTTAGTGCTTCATCAACCTTTTGCAATTCCTTTTGGATTTGCATCACAGCTTGGATGATGATATCACAGTTTTCTTTGATGGTCCCGTCTCTTTTCATTTCAATAGAGGCCAGCTTGCACCCCAAATGCATATTTAAAACCCCAATCAGCTTATTGGTGGCATTGAAGCTGTCAGATAAGCAATCAAGGAGCTGTTGGTGAAGACGGTTTACTTCTTCCCGTCTCCTTGGGTTATCTGGGTAGAGGAAGTCACTATGAGCCATATTTCGAATATGATCTCTGAAAAATAAATTGGTAAATTTTCACTAAAAATTTTGAAAAGTATCTGCTGTCTGCATAGATTTTACCAGGAAATCTTTTACTTTGTGAATAGAAAAGTTGCAATGTGCTATGTAAGAAATTCCTCAGAAAACTCAACAGGTTTTTCAAAACAATTATTTTTATGAAACTTTGAGTCAGTGTGTGGAAGTGTGGGTAACAGAATACAACCTACTGATATGTTAATTAAGGCATTACATTTTATGATGGGGAGGTCCTAAATAAAAAAATATTTGTGTTTATCAAGCATCTCATTATTAATAAATAAACATGATTATTTACAGGTAACGTTTAATAACATTTGAAATGCTTAGCTCTTTGATAACCAATGTTCTTTTATTTCTCTAACTTCTAGTCATCACACTAAATAGATCTACGGGATTGATTATTCTGATATTTGGAGTTAAATTGATAGGGCCAGAGAATGTTAAGATCTCTGAATTTACAGATCTATTAATATATAATTTTGTTTGTATATTTTGTTATCTTAATTTACAATATTCAAATTCAGTTGATATATCTTTACAGGTAAATTATTTTTACTCTAAACCAAGGGTCCCCAAGACTACTGGTACTGGGCTGCGGACCAGTAGCAGTTTGTGGTGTGTTAGGAACCGGGCTGCACAGCAGGAAGTGAGCGGTGGGCTAGCAAGCAAAGCTTCATCGTATTTGTAGCCACTCCCCAGTGCTAGCTAGCATCACTGCCTCACCTCTACCTCAGATCATCAGACATTAGATTCTCATAGGAGTATTGGTCCCTGGTGCCAAAAAGTTTGGGGACCGCTGCTCTAAACCTAAGGACATTTAAAAGTGAATATAACATTAGAGTCTTAACAATAATATCCTTGTGATAAGAATATATAGTCAAAGTTCCTTGGATTAAAACCTCACTTGAGGAGAAAGTGGGCATGGTGCAGAGGAAAGTGTAATTATGACTCTTGATTCTCCATTTGCAAAGCTTATAAATTGAATCATTTAGAATGGTCTGTATTGCACTTGGCTATTATTAAGATACGTTAGAGTTAGCATTGGAAAGAAGAAAATGCCATTCCACAGAAGTAGTAGTTAACAGGAATACACTAAAGAATGAATAAAATAAGCCTGGTAGGAGCCTTCTTATGTTTGCATTTCTGGCTCAAAGTACTATGCACAGAAGAAAAAATAAGCATGTTCTGAGTTTATTTGGGTGAAGGTTTGAGTACGGTAAGGACAATGTTACTCAATGTGCTTACCCTGAGTAGGTTTACTATTTACCTGGCTGGCTCTTTTATTTTTTGTTTAAACTCTTAAGAGAAAAAGAAGAGAAAACGAAGTTCTCTATATCTGTGTGAGATCTGGCACATTTTTCTGAGTAAACTATCTTGATTAATTGGGACTCTATTTTAGAACCATGGTTCTTAGCCTAGATCTAGGGAAACAGAAACATAGGATAAAGGATGGAAGGTATTTTTTCTCAAGAAAGTAAACATGAAAATAGCCTATCTTCCAAATCATAAAGATATAATTTGGAAATGGAGATGGAAACATTTTAAAAAAATGGATTAGGAACATAATCATTTATGCAGTTAGATTTAGAAAAATTCACTGGTACCTCTAGTGGAATAAACTTTATTATGGTCAGAAATTCATATTTATCTTTGATTCAGATCCAGTACACACACACACATACACCAACAAATTTCCCCAAGATTACTTAGAAAATATCTTAATTCCATTTAAAGAAATTGTTGAGTATTTATTAGATATTCCCCAAACACAATACTGGGTTGCAAACTGCAATTTGATAACCACAAATTTGGACTTTGATTTCTCTTTTTTCTTTTAGGAATTTTCCATTAAATGTTTTTCTTTTTTTAAGTTCTAGTTTTCAGATTTTATCATGAAATGAACACTCCAGACTCTGAATTCAGATCACCAACTACATCCTTATTCAGATATTTGGGTGAGAGGAGTCTTACTTTGAAAAAGTGGAAAATATCTCTAGTAGCTATCATATGCCATTATCTGAAGGCATAACTTCCAGAAAATGTATATGGTTCTATTTACTTCAAGATAAAAAAATGGAGAATTGAAACTTCTTCCTGGATAGGAGGTTCAGTACTTCCAAGTGATCAGTTCTTTCCCAATTAATTCACTGTTTTAACATGACTTGACAAATTAATCATAAAATATATCTGAAAGACCAAATAGATGAGACTACTTATTTTTTCAGGAAAAGTAATGATGGGACTTTTTCCTCCTCAAATATTAAAACACTATAAAAACACAAATTTCACCACTGTTGTACAGGTGAAAGAGTAAGAGTCATGCAACAAAATAGTCTTCCAAGCAGATCCTTCTATACATTTGATTTAATATATAAACATATATCCATAAATAAAAACATGGGTGTATATCTATCATCTATCTATCATCTATATCAAGTGATCCTGGAATAATGGGCTAGTTTGAGGGGTTAAAAGTTAGTGTAACCATGGAAAAAAGTCATATAAAATGTTGACTAACAAAGATTACTATGTTAAAAGAAAGCAAGTTGGGAAAAATTCAAAAAAAACATGAATTTCTAAAGACTCGTTATTAATAAGGAAAATGGTAATAACCTAATAGCTAACTGAGCAAACAAACAGTATAGTAGCTAATTCAAGAAAAAAAAATCTTACCAGAAATCAGGCATTTTTCAACTATAAAAATAATGTTTTCTTTACATATTCAAGCCCTTTTATACCCAGATGATCCAGACATCAATCCATAATTTTGTGCCAATAACAAGTTTGCATAAGAGATGTCATGATGTGCTCAGAATTAGTTTTCACATCTAATGAAAAAAGACATTTTTCTGAGTCAGCTTACCTTCCTAGCTTTAGTTTTCTTCCTCTGGAAAAGGCTTTGGGAGGGTTCCTTGTGCAAATATTGTCAGCAGGCCTGATGCCGCACCTGTTCCAGTACTGAATAGAGTTCAAGGTTATTTATATCCCAACAGTGAGAGAAATGCTAGAGAATTAGGTAGAGGAGAGGTGGGGCTTTAAGGTGAAACTAATGAATTATTTCTTGGACAGGTGAAATTTAAAGAGCCTGGCAAAAGAAGCAATTTAATAATTTAGTAACAATAGAATGGTGAGTGCCTTTCTAGTATAAGTATGCTAGGCTCTGTAGAGCACACAAATGAAAAGACATGGTCCTTGCTTTTATGGAATTTCTAAACTAGTTAAGATTTAAAATTATGTGTCAAGTTGAAAGTAATATGTCATTCAAAATTATAGAGAGAGGCGATGCTTGATTTGTGCAAATTCCAGGATTAAACAACCTACCCTTTAATATCTATTGACACTGGGTCCTTATGGAGACATTCAGTCACCCAGGGAGGGTTAATAATTTGCACTCTTTTAGTTTATTACTCTTAAATATGTGCTTGACATTTATACGTTATCCGCCACATGGAAAACCATAGTTGGCAATACGTAGCATTTCCTCTGTTGCCCAGGGCAATTTAATTGTATTATCAAAATGCTTACTTCACTCAGCAAAATAAAAGCCCTTCAATTAATGGGAGTCACCCTTCCTAAAGACTACTCATTTTGTAGGCATGCCTAAGCAATGTCTGATTAACAGTATATAGTACTGCACCTAAAAGTTGTTCTGGACCATATTCTTTCTTCTATCTTATTAACTTTTTGAGGATGACCTTTTAAATATTGAGCTCAAAATTTAATCTTTAAAAAATCATTTTAAAGGCATTTTTAAAATGACTTTTAAAGGTTGGCACCAGCACATAACTAAGTGGTCTGATTACCTGCACCTTTTGCATGGCAAATGTGAACTTTTACACGATTTGTTTTCACATAATGGTGCTCTTTGTCAGTTAAAATTCCCTCGGGTCCGTTACCATCCCCTTGTGCTGTTATTTGCGTATTTTATTGTAATGGCTCATGAAATAGGTTCTAAAGAACCCTGGACAGCCTGATGGAGAATTTCTAGCCAGCAGGGGGAGCTCTTGGTCTGGCGCGCCTATTTCATGTAAGCCAATGCTGAAGCAGCAGTGTTTTCTTGTGTTTGCTGCATTTGGGCTGTAGGTGATTAAAATTGTGTTTGATGAGTGTTCTGTTGGTAAACTGAAGTTTGGAAATCACATGTATTTTAACTTGTTAATTCATAATAACAAGTAAACGTTTGGAAACGCCAGCGATCAGCATGCCTTAGGAAATTCAAAGGAAGCAAAGACTAGCTTCATATGGATTCTTATTGAATTCATGTCAGTTTTGTTGAGAAGTAAACATTCAAGATTAAAGAGCATATAAAAAAGGATATAAATATATTGATGGTTATCTAAAAGTTAAGGTTTATTTAGTAATACTATACAGTTGTTTTAGTTTTTCAGGAAAGGAACTACCTTGCAAAATGAAAATGTATTGATTATCACATATTTAAATAAAAAATTCTCAGGATACTTTTGTGAACACAGTAGTGCATTGACTGTCAAGTGCTGTAGAAATTTAAAGAGAGAGATTGATACTGAGGTGATTAGTGGATGCTTCATGGAGAAAGTGACATGCGATATATGCTTTGATAGATGGTAGAATTATAACATGAAGAAATTAAAAGATTTGATAGACCAAAGTATTTTAAAATATAAAGTCAATAGCACTAATATATAAACACTTTAAAATAGAGGAAGAAAACCACTCATCAACCTACCATGTTTTTTGTTGCTGTTGTTATTCCTTTCCAAAGCTTATTTAAATGTATAGATATTTTTACAAAGATGTAATAATAAATAAAATTTTCACCTTATAATTTACTTAAATGCCCATATTTCTAGTTTTTTAATTATTTTATTAGTTAAATAAAATATTCCATAAGATATCTTTTCCATAATTTAATAAATCCCCAATTGTTTCACTATCATCATATTCTAATGAGCATTTTAATACACAGTCTCCCCCTTCAATCATCTGAATTATTTCCTCAGGAAATAATTTATGGAAGAACTATATAACTTATGGAAGAACTATATAACTAATGGAAATTAAAATTTTTATTACTTTTTATATGTGTTGCAAATTGCATTCCAAAATCTTTTACACGGACATCAAAAATAAATTTACAGGAGGACACTGGGTATGTTTCAAAGTCAAAGATGGTCCTGTTAAATAGTGTTGATTTGGGGAGCATAAAGTTAAATTTCAAGAAGAGTTCTTGCCTTTGTAGAAATGCATACAGAAAACATTAATGATGAAATGATGTGGTCTCAGATTTGCTTCTAAATCATCTAGAAAGGAGAGTTGATAGGGTTATTGAGGAAATAAGATAAACCTTGTATTGATAATTTTTGAGGCTGGATTATGGATACATGGAAATTAATTATATGAATATCTTCACTTCTGTGCATGTTTTAACTTTTCCCATAATAACAATTAAAAGAAGAAAGGAAGAGGAACAAAACATGATCCTGTCTAAGCTTCTGGGTGCTCTCTGAGGTTTTATGTTTCTCCCTGTTGTCACTTTTCCTCACTCTCTGTATAGGTCCAGCTATCATGCAAGGTTCTCTTATTTGTAAGTCTGAGAACAGGATGTAGGTAAAGTCAGAGCTTTTCAGGAGAAAATAACAGCTACTAACTAGTCTGAGCCTCCTCCTTTAATTTAAATAAAAACCAGGGACTTAAAAAACATCAAAAAGTTGATCATGATGTAATGACTCTGATGTAAATTTTTCTAAAGAATATTTCTGGTCAGAAAGCAGAATATCAATGTCATTCTTCAGCATTTACCAAATGCTTACTTGAGAAACCTCTCCTATATGCCTCATTGAGGCATTATAAAAAGTAGACAATGTTTCTTGCTCAAGAAGATAAGGCAATTTGGAAAGACACAGCAAATTCCCAATGATATTTAACTGTAATAACTTATGAAGGAGCATAAACACTACACATTAACTAGTATTAGATTGCTAGCATTAGATCGCTCTTTTACAGATACTTAGTACTTACATTAATATTGAAGACAGGAAATTTAACAATTCATGTAAATGACAGACACACAGCTGTCATTTTATCTTTAATCCCCCTTTCTAAAATTGGTGTCTTTACTGCTTAATCTTCTGACTTAATCAGTTATATCTGTTAATTTTCTTTCTCTGGTGTCTTCAGAGAACTAAATAATCACAAGATATGTGCCATGGGATCCTCTTAAAACAAGTTGTTTTATTACTCTATTGTACTTATGGCTAAGATTCAAGACTGACATGTTTCAAATTGCCTCTAATATTGAGAAACCGAGTATTATATCAGTACTAATAGAAATATCCATATTGCTTACCTTGCTGTGTTTCTGAGTTCAGTAGTCCCAGCAGTTGTTTTGCAGTATTGTTTAAGCACTTTTTCATCTGGTTCATCTGGATTTTTCTGATGGAATGTGATGACTTATAGGCTTTGCTAGTCTCTGCTGGGTCCCTCTGCCTGTCTGGTTTATAGACTACTTCTACATAGCTTAGCTTGCACAATTCTTCTATTTCCTATATTAATATAAAATTGGTGTATATTAAGTAATATAATCTGAAAGACTAATAAAGTAAAACGTATTTATTTTTCTGTTCTCTAATGAACTATGTATTGTTGAAAATTACTATACAACTGAGCTAATTCAGTTTGATAGAGTAGATGGCTCTTCATTTGCACCTCTCAGATTTGGAGATTTCATCTTGTTAGCTATTAAAATATTAAGTTTCCCCTAGCTTCTGTTTCATTTATACTTCCATCTGTTGCTGAGTGCTTTGTTTAGGTTTCCAAAAGATATAAATGCAAATATATTTTCAGCCAAATGTGGATTTTTTTGTGTGCTCTATTAATTTCTTTGCTCTTTATCACTATCTTTCCTGTTTTCTTGGTGAATTGTCTTGATGATATAAAAAGCTTAAAGACCAATGTGACTCTTTTTTTCCTTAAAGCTTGGATCAGAGTCTTCCATACTTCTTCCTCTGGATTCTGTCCTAATCTCCATTGACTTCTCTACAACAAAGATACCGCAGAAGTAGAAAAAATTACTCAGCCTAGTATAATTTTGTGGAAAAACTGCAGGCTTCAGAATAAGATAATCCTAATTTTGTGTACCTGAAGTACCACTTAACTAAACATGTAACGCTGAGAAAATCACTTTATCTCTCTGAATATTTTCATTGGTGTAGTGTGAGTATGAGTACATAATTTATGGGTTGTCATAAGGATTAAATGAGATAATTCATGGAAAACACTCGACATAGTGCCTGATATATGACAAAAAGTTACTAAATGGTAGTTTCTATATTAACAGCAACAATTTCTGTTTTTATTGGGTGAGGAGAAGATACAGAACCAAGATGGTAGCTAGGAGACTTGTAAAATCTAAAGGTGCTGCCTTATTATTGTGTTAAAGAAAGGCTAAGTGGGGTACTATTTTACTCTTTACTGGTGGGTCATTTTGCACTCAGTGTAGACGAGAGCCTCACCATGTAGGGACATGGGAGAAAAATCAAAAAACATGTGTGGCCAGTGGATTTGAACTATGTATGGATGAATAAGAAGGATTTCTACAGACATGTAGCGGTGAGGTATGGAGGAGATAATATAGGTGCAGGGAACTATGATCAAAGGAGCTGGACAAAAAAAATCGTAGGACATTTTGGGGGGGATAAAATTAATCCACTCTGCTGATGGTACAGGTATATATGAAAACTGTGAAGGGAAGGCAAGTTATGAAACTACCTGAGTAGTTTGTAGATGGCCTTAAATGTCATGCTAGGAACTTTATTCTGTAGGTAATACTTAACCTTTAAAGTTTTTGGTTGTGGGATAATATTAGGAGGTTTGGATTTCAGAAAGGTCACTTTATATAAACTGAATTAATTGGTATGGACGAGAAACATGGGTCACCAACTCCAGTGCCTACAGTAGCTGGAGAAGATATGTAAGTAATTGAAACACTTTGTGTAAGACAAAAGAGTGTAGAGGGTGGACGTCTAGTCTAAAGAGGACAATTTCAGCTCTTGCTAATTTTTCTAACCAGAACCTGGGCTTAGTGCTGCCAGTTAATTTCATTTTTTCCCCCCCAATAATCTATAGAAATCAAAATTTCTATTAGTTTTTAAATTTGACAGCTGATACAAATTTTAAACATACATTGTAATGGTCATACAAAACACATGTGCTGATTGGATTTTGCCTGTGAACTGCATTTTTTACCTCTGGGACTAAAAGTATTGAGACCAAATGTGAGACTATTAAAATTGTCTAGATGAGAGAGAGGAATTGGAGTAGTAGTTATGGGACTGTCAGGGACAGGCTACACAGAAAAAAGTTCAGAGAGAATTAACAAGTCTCAGGGACGGATTTGATATGGGGAAGAGAAAATGAAAATGGATTTTTGAGCCTCAACAATGAAGCAAAGGTTAAGAGAAGGTGTTTTTTGAGGATACAAGTGCAGTTTTGAGGGTACGTTGTGTGGAAAATACTGGTGCAGTCAACTCTAGAAATAGGTAGTTGAAAATGTAGACCTGGAGGTCAGGAGAATTGCTGAGGCTACACTAGGAAATTTAGGAGTCATCTGGATACAGACGGCATTTGTAGTTATGGTGACAGTTGAGATCTCCAAGGGATAAAGTATAGAATATAATGAGGGCTGAAGACACAGCCTTACTGAGTTCACTGACTGTAGAGCTATTGGTGATAGAAGGAGGAAGGGAAACCTGCTAAAAAAAAAAATGCTTAGAGAGGATATAGAAGGACCAGAGTTGTACAACATCATAGAGGCTCCAGAAAAAGAAAATTTCAAAGTAGGAAGAGGTATTTGGCAATTTTAAGTGATGCAGAGATCTCTAGATGGTTAGGGCCAGGAAATGGGGCAATGGATTTGATAATTAGAAGTTATTGGTATACCTTATAGGAAAATAATGGGGCACAAGATAAATTATAATGATGCAAAAAATGTCTCTTTTGAGAATTTGGGAATTGAAGGAATGAGAGACAGAATCATTACTTGAAGAGAAATCAGGGTCAAACTTTTTTTTTTAACTGAGTAGGGAACTGAGTATGTATGTAGTTACAAAGAGAAGGAAAGTTTAAAGAGAGAGATAGAGGATGAAAGATATAATAGCTTGGACTGTCTATTTACTAAATAAGAATATATTCTTATTATGAAAAATGTATTGTTAAATTAAGGTAGTGGTACATTTGAGGATGTTTCTAAATATTATATTTCATCGTATAGGATAATTGAATAACCTTTAACTAATTTTCCCTCTTAGTAATTCTATTTCTAATTATTACAATGCAAAGTCCAGGTAAATATAAACATTATTATTAGATAAGCTTGTAGAAACAACTGTCCAAGGTTAGGAAACAAAATAACCCTCTTTATTTTTGTCACACATGCCAATTTTTATATACCTCAAGTCCTCGCCTCTCATAAGCAACTGATTTACCTAGAAGTAGATAAGATGAGCAAATGAAGAGTAATAGAATTTTCTTTCTTACATGAGTAAGATCGAGATAGATGATTCATTCTCATTTGTCTCCTACTGAGGTCTTATGATTAGGAGGTATTAGAGGCTGAAAAATTGAGGTGCTGTAACATTTCATAGTAAAAAGATTATAACTCTTGTAGAAGTAGGAGGTCTGAGATGTGCTTTATTGGAGAAGAACAGGCAGACATGTCCATTTCCCTACCATAAAGTCTTTGGCTTTCATGCATTGTAAATGAGCGCACATTCTCAAGATTGCTCTGTTTCACGTGATACCTATCATTAAATTTGTTGAGAATTAGAAAAATAATAACTATAGTTTTTTAATTTTAATTTTCCTCCTGAAAATGCCTAAATTGTCCCCCCCCCCATTTTCTTCTTTAAAAAGAAAACATACTTTCCTATACTCTGAAAATGAAGAACTAAAAGGGAAAGAACTTGAGTGTGAGCATTTGATGGAGAGAGGGAGAAGGTACTCTATATACTTTCCAGCCTGTCACATCCAACAAGGTTGCCAGATAACCTCCTTAGTCACGGCTACTTTACAGTTGCCCTTTTGTTAGTTTGAGCTAGGAGCGCAGCTCCAAAGCCAAACTGTCATTGTAATTACTGTTGTAATGGTAAGTGGGGAATCCCTTCCTTACTCCCTTTCAGTAAGACCTTGGGAACATCCTGTGGCGAGGGTCAAGGGGATTTTGACCTTTTCCAGGGTTTAGAGGGCTTGGAAAAAACATGACTTTTAATACATTAACTGCATTTAGTCTCAGCTCCAAAGCTGGAACTTCGCTCATTTGCACTAGATATCCATTAATACCTGTCTTATTTTGAGGAGGCTCTTGCGTTGATCCATTTGCTACCCTTCCCTCAAAAATACACATGTATAAATGGGAGGAAGAGATACAGCTCTAACTTTGCTACTTTTTCTGAACATGTATGTGCCCAGGGTTTCACCATCTCTTCCTGGTTTTAGGATTGTGTCCCATGATGTTTCAATGCTAGGGGATTCACATGGAAATGAATGGGACAAGGACCAAGAAAAGTCCTGGGGCAGTCTATGAAATGACTGGAAGAATGGCTGGTAGCAGTTCAAGGGAAGCCCTCACCAGATACTCACAGGAACAGCGGCTAGTGTTAGAGATGAGTGGTGCCTACTTCAATAAAGTGTGGTGGTTTTCAGATGCCAGTGGTTCTTGTGAGGCTGGTCATCACTTACAATACCTCTCTCAGACATTTTCCCACCCTGGAGACCACTAATCTGCCCACTCTGATGACTTCTTGTCTGCTGCTGCTTCCCAGCTTGTGGAACTATTAGGGGAAAGCTGTACTCTTCTCAAACCTATTACTTATTTAATGTTTCTCTCAAATACTTTGGTTTTGGGCTCCTCTCATTTACTCTCAATTTATTTAGATTTTGAAGAACAAAGTGGGGTAGGTGCACTTTTTCAAAAATTAAATTTATTTAGGTGACATTGGTTAATAAGATTTTATAGGCTTCAAGTGTACAATTCAATAATACATTATCTGTATATTGCATTGTGTGTTCGCCACCCAAAGTCAAATATCCTCCCATCACCATATGTTTGAGCCTGTTACCCTTATCTATGCCCAAGCTCCCCTGCTTTCCTCTGGTGCAGTTGTTTTTATCTTATTCCTTGTCTCATTCTTCCTCTGAGGCCATGAGCACAGTATGGCTTAACTGAATGGAGCATAAGTGGGAAGAAAAAAATTAACTGCCATAAAGCAAAACAAAACAAAACACAAGATTGTTTGCTACAAAATAATAAAAGGAAGAAATTCCTGTAATACCTCTTGCCCTCCCCCACTTTTTATCAGTCACCAATGCTTGCTACATCTTGGTATCTCTGAAAGCATCTAGATAAATAAATGTCTGTTGAATTTTACCAAATCAAGAACCAGTTCATTTAGTCTCAAAATCCCTGTGCAATGAATCATACAATTATCTTTATGGAAGGTCTACGCATGCTTTATTGAGTATAGATAGAGGTCTATGAAAGCTAGGTGACAGGTACACTTGGTCCTGTTATTCTCAAAATCCTATTGTAAAGAATGATAATACTAGATAGTTGAATTCTCTCTCTACCAGGTGATTTTACACAGTTAAGTCCCCATTGAGTCTCTTTTGTCATTGCACAGGCCCTTCAGGAAGTCCTGCTGGGGCTGGATGAGTTGCTTTTCACTTTCGTTGTTTCTTATCCAAATCTCAGAGGGGCTAAGTAGTGTGGACCTTCAGAATTCAAGGTGTCGAAGTCAGTTATTACCTTTGCTCCATTTAGAACAATATTCTTTGGCGAAGCGGTAGGGCAATCCCCATTGTCCTGCCTGTGTTTTAATACTACTGAAGAGAAGAGTTGAAGGATGTCCCCAGCTGTGAAGTTTGATGATTTATACTTCTTTTTAATTGTTTGTAATGTGGACTCAATAGATCTTTGATTTTTGCTTGGTAATTAGATTTTTTTTGGTTTTGTTTTTGTTTTGTTTTTTACTTTACCTCCATGAGCATCTACATGCTTTGCTAATGTATATAAATTTGCAACAAATATCTAAAATTCAATTTGCCACAAAGTCCTCTGTAAATTAACAAATGAGTTTAAATTCTAACTTTTGTAATAGGTTAGAAACACGTGCGCAACACCCCATTACTGGCAGTGAATGAAATTTTGCTAACATCTTTCACTTGTATTTCTCAAGTTTCCATGTTTCCTTCCATCTGAGACTACATTCATTTGGTCTTGAATACCGATAAAAACTTCTGAAGAAAATTCATTTCTTAGTTATGTCTCTGGGGCTCAAAGCTTTTTCATTTGATGGAGAATTTGGCTTTGCTTTCTTCTAACTCAAGCTTCTCTGATTTGTTCCTATTTAAGACTACTAAATAAAAATAAAGGAATGCTCTTATATTCATTATAACTCCAATTTGCTTGAGATAGGAAGTTTAATTAAAATTATTTAAGCAAAAATATAATTTATTGATTCATGTAACTAAAAAGCCCACAGTATTAGTTCTAGGCACAGTTGGATCTAGTGGCCTAAACACTCTCATCAGGACTCAGTTTCCTTTCACTTCTCAGCTCTTCCTTTACTGTGTCGGTTTCATTCTCAGGGAGGGAAGGTTCCCTCTCCCAGGGGCAAGATAGCTGCTAGCAGCTCTAGGCTCACGCTCTGTTTTCATTAATCTCCACCCAGAAAAAAAAAAAAAAAAAGCCCCACCCCATTCCCAAATCCAAAGCCAAAAAAAGCACCCTGAATTTATCTCACACACTCTGATTGGGCCATTTTCTGCATAGATCTCTGTGTCCATGGAGAAGAAATATACTGAGTTACATGCTCACTCATAGAGGGGGGCTGAGCCAGATCTGCATCAATTGATGATGGGTGTGGGGTGGGCAGAGCAATCCCCCAAGGATATTTAGGGCACTCTAACTGAAATAAATCAAAAGGGTACAGGAAAAGCAAAACAATAAAGTTCCTTTATACTCCACTTTTAGAAGAGAAGATGACACTGATCAAAAAAGAGAGAGTAGCAATATCAGGAGCAGGAATGCACTTTATACTGAAAGCTGTGAAAACAAACAAAAAAGTTAGAAATGTTTTAGCTTGCAGACATTTTTAAAACTACCTCATTTCACCTTTGATTAACTTTTTTTAACTTAGAAAATCCCTAATAAAAATATTCAAACTTAGTGCCTTTTAATAAAGTATTCTTTTAGACTTTTAAAACTAACGAGTCAGTTTACTTATTTTGTAGATGATGAAACAGCCATCAAGAGGTTGAGATTTTCTTTAGGTTACTCAGCTAGTTGGTGGTGTAGATCTCCTGATTGTCAATCTTTATCACTGTAATTAGCATCATCACCATCACCATTACTCCCATCTTGTCATCATCTTCAACTCCATTATGAAAGTTAACATTAAGTAATTATTCTATGCTAGGATCTGTTTGAAGCACTTGCTATAAATTAACTCAATCCTCATGACAAACCTCTGAGGTAATTCTCATTATCTATTTTTAGTTGATGAAACTGTGACACAGAAATGTCATACACCAGCATTCAAACTCAGACAGTCTGGCCCAACTCTGTATTTTCAATCAATGTATTGTCTCCCCATATATTGTCTCCTCATAGATTTTAAAAAAAAATTATTATAAGGTAGGCAAAAAGTATTCACAAATCTTGCTGTGGTGTGTGTATATGTACTGCCTACACATACATGCTCTTCACAGGAAGTAGGGAAAGGTTAGCAGCCAATTAGTAGGTATGGCTGATAGAAGCAAAACTTGAATACAAAATAATTATTGTCAGAGAATACAACGGAATGTGGATATAGAATGAGATGGAAACTTTTAAAAAATGCTCTGAATAAGAAGTAGAATCTCTTCTCAACCAGACTTCACTGATTATTAGGGTAGAAAGAAGGTAAGAAAACATTCAACTCTGTGATTGCGTCTGTATTTGACCATATTGTTTGATGGGATGACCAAATGATGGAGAAGTTTTCCTATTACTTTCACATAATATATAAAATCCTTTGAGTTTCTTGGAATTTCTATTTGGAATTCTATATATACTAACAGTAATTTGCAATCCCCCAATTTTCACCTATAAGAGAAGACAAAGAAAATTAATAGTACATACATATTTCCAAGATTTTGTCAAAGTTTGTTAAAATTGTATTATCTGCATTCTCACAGGGACCTAGCAGCCAATAATATCACGTTAATGGGTCATTCATTAGAATGATTCCCAAACTTTTTCTTTTGTTTTCTCTTCCCTGAGGCTAGAGATCACAAGGGCCTCCAACCCCATTCTTTTTCACTTTTTAATGAGAGAAGATTCTACTGAAGAGTTGTCAGAAAATACTGATTGACAGAGAAACATATAGCAATGATTGTGATTTTTTGAAAGTAATTAGCTTTGGTGTTGAAGCTCTGCCCCTAGCTGTTTTACTTGACTGTGTTAGTTCCTTTCATTGGGCCTCAGTTTCCTCTTATGCAAAATGAAAGCATTTCAAGATTTTGAGAAATATTCTGATCACTACCACTCCTTTCTTCATTGCTATTATGATGATGTTCAAATAAGAGACAAATGTATAGACATTACTATGTCATAATCATACTCATCCTTCAAAACTACCACTTAAGCCCTCTTTCATAATAACTAAGATGTTAAAATATCTTATTTTAATTTTATTTTCTCAGGTTAAATAACTTTTTAAATTTTCTTGTTACTTTTTTCTCGACCTCTCCTATGGTCATTATCATTCCTGCCTAATATTATTATTATTTTTTAACAGACAATATATTTAGTAGAATAAATAAAAAACATCCATGAATATAATTACAATTTACAAAATCTTTCATTTGAGAATACCTCACATTAATTTTATTTTTGTATTTTTTATGCTGCATCAAGACTACCCCTTCAATGTTTTTTATTCCCTCTGTACCCTAGTACAGTATTTTTCAAATCAGAGATTGTGATCCATCAATAGTTTGTGACATCAGTTTTGTAGGTCACAGCCACCACTCTTTAGTAATGTAATAAAATGAGTTAGATTAAAAAACACTAGAGCTACATTGGTGTAGAGATTAGCTATTGTCTTGTTACATATTCATTTATGTGTATGCATTTATATATTTATGTGTTTGTGAATTATACTATAGTCACAGTCACAGAAGATTGAAACTAATGGTAGGGTAGCATTTTTGAATGGACGAATAAATCTCCTGAAAGCTATCTATAGTAAAAACTACCTTGGACTTTTTTGCTCAGAAACATGGGAAAGGGTCCTACTTTTGTCATTTATAAACAGTAATCTCACACAAATAATTTAATCTCTCTAAACCTCAGTATTCACATTAGTATAGTGGGGTCAATAACCCAACATACAGGGTGGTTGTAAGAATTAAACAGATCATATGTGTGAAAGTCTTTTGTAAACTAAATTGCCACAGATATATAATTTTATTTGGTGTATTATAACCAAGTTTTGGTCATCTCTGTATTTGGGCATATAATCTGGGGAGAAATACATAATTATTATACCTTTATTTCATGAAGTCTGAATCTGTGAATATCATGACTTCAGAAAGATTCAAGCTCTTGAAAATAAGCAGAAAAAGGTAAAACTGACATGCCGTATATTTAGTTAATCTTGTGTTTAGAGACAAATGCTATCTATATAGTCTCTTTCCATCAAAATGCAGAGAGTAATGAACATTACTCTTTTAGAATATTATCCAGCAAAAGTTGGCACTCAAAAAATGGTAGGCATTATTTCTAATGGCTTTTCTTTTGTTTCTATTCTTTCTGACAGTATCATTGATGCACAAATTATGTGCCACTAAACTATTATCTTGCTTCCATGTGCAAAGTACTTTCCCAGAGTTTTTCAGCTGTATTTGAGAGGATGTATACCATTTGACATTCTCTTTAGGCAAGTATTGCCCACAAATATAAATGAAGTAATAGGCTCAGAAGGACTCATTTATACAAGGCCACGTAGCTACTAACATGCCCAGCTCTTATTGGCTCCAAAGTCTATCCATCATGTTTTGTGGCCTCCCAGATTCATTCAATTATGCTTATTCTTTCATCTATTTCTCTGAGACAGACACTACTTAAATGTGAATGTGATGCCACAAACAGGGAAAACTAATTTGTGGAAATTGAAGCCCAGAGTAAAAGGAAACAGCAAACAGAAAATTAATAAAATAAATAATGATGGTAATAGTAGCTAATCTTATGAAGGTTTTATTTAAATAAATTATTTCTATTATATATATAAAGAAATAGGCACAGAGAAACTAAGCCATTTGCCCATGTTCTTGCTGCTAGTAACTGGCGAGGTTAACATGTAAAACCAGGCTTACTATAAACAATTGACTATATTTTTTTTTTAGAAATATGCTTAAGAATTTTGATTATGTGAGACATTTTAACAAATAAATCCCTTTTCTTTGTGAATCCAAGTGATACAGAACAGGGCATGTTTTTGTGTGTCTACAGATTTTTGGCACAGATTATTTTGCTGAAGAAGCAACATTTAAGGGCAAATAACTAACATAACATACTTTGAGTCATTCAGTGGGCATGAAAACATCTGTTTCTATGGTAACCAGTATAGGTCATGGGATGAGTGAGAGAAGAATTAGAAGAGAAAGCTATTAGTTTAGAATGTCTTCAATAATATATATATATTTTTGCTAATTCACTTCTTTAAATGTATTATGCTACTAATTTGATCTTTTGACTCTCTGAAAGTGGTAGATTGCTGAGAATTCTTTGAACTTGTTGGGAGAATTAGTGTCCTGTCTTTCAACTGACAGCTCAAGCAGGAACCGGAGTGGAAACATAAGTCACTGACTCATAGGGACTTTTTGGGATATAGACTAGCTTGTGGCTTCTGTGAGTAAAAAATGTAAAAGAGTAAGCAGTCTCCTGAGAAGATTCCAGTTTCATTGCTCAAGGCCACATAACTACTAACATTATGCCCAGGATTTAGATATCTCCAGAAGCCATCTGTGAACTCCCTAAGATGAGGTGAATCATACAGTCCAGGTGACTGAGAGAGGTGAAGTGAGTGATAGCAGTTATCTAGAAATTCAAGTCTGAGGAGGGTACTGAAAGGGAACATAATATGTCACCCCCAAATTTGCCACTTTGGCATAAGGATTATTGTGAGCTGAAGGCAATCAAAAGCAGATTCAGGAAAAACTTTTGACCTCCCTCTGAACTGCCTAAATGAATTTAGAAATGGACCCTGTACCAGAAAGAGAGTTACTGCCAGAGATAAGTTTTTCATCCAAGAGACTTAGCTGCATGGTAAAGCAAATATTTGTTTACTAAACATTCGCTCTTCTCCTCTTTCTGTGAATTGTCTTTCTCTCCTTTGAAGCCCCAGACCCCTGCTCCTTTTCTTAGCCCAGGGTGGTATATAAGCCTCAATTGCTTGGTTTCTTTTGAATCTCATATTTTTATGGGACTCTTGTATGTGTGAAATTAATTTTTTTGTGAATCTTTATTTTTTTTAATATTACAGCATGTGAAGGTGGGGAATCTCAACCAAGAATCTATAAGAGTAGAGAGAAAATTATTTTTGTTCCCCTATAGTACATTGATCTTAGTCCATCCTAGTGAAGGACTCCCAGATTAAAAAAAAAAACACATCACCTCTCTCCTCCCATTATTCATGTACAGATCAGTTTAATACTGCTCCTGGATGTTGGGATAAATAGAATATTATTTATCAGTTAACATAAATGACTTAAGGAAGTTTCAAACATAGCTTACTCAGTGAGAAAAAACACTGAAGGTAATAATAGCTGAAGCCAATCAAAAGACATATTTTTTAAGTCAGTAGAACTAGGTTATTTGTTGTGTCAGTAGAACTAGGTTATTTGTATACAGTCCTTTTACCCTCAACTAAAGCGACTGTGCAACCAACCAGCCAGTGGCAGATGAGGCTTATGTAAGGTAGAACCAGAGGGTGAAGGCACCTCCTCTGCAACTTTCAGTCAGAGCCCAGAGTCAAAGGGTGAATATCGCCCTTGCAGCTCATAGTTGTTCATTCTCCTCTATAAACCCTATTCTCTTAGGTCCTTGGTGGCAGATATGTATCTCACTCACATTGCTGACTAACCTACTGCCAAGGAGAGGAAGGAGGAGATAAAAGTATTGCAGATCACCCCTCCCTTGGTCTCTGTCTACAGATAGGCCAGAGTGAGCAGGCCCTAGACCTCAGTGTGGATGCCAGTTTAAAGACTTTGCAATAGGGTAGCCCTGACCTGCTGAGAAATGCTGACAGCACGAATTTCTAACAGCAGCATTGATGAGGTGTAGAGAAAGATTCAGGGATATTTTAGAGGTAGGCTTTGCAGTTGAGTTGTAGTTAACTTAGTGTGAATGCCTGCACATATGGATAAAGACATTTTTTTTCTCTGAACCAAAGTTCTATAGCGTTTGCTCCAGAACTACTGCTCTGTGAAACGACTGTGGCTGGCAAGATACAAGGATAAAATGGAATCAGCCACATTTTTTTCTAAAAAAGAGCTTAACAAAATTTTTTTTTTTTTGTATTGTGGGATCTCTAATTTTTCCTGCTTCAGTTTACTTTCCAAAACATCATCAGAGCTCTTGCTAAAATATTGGTCTAATTAATGCTCCACTCCTTAAAACTTCTAAATGACTTCTCTTTAATTACATCATGAAGTTCATCGGTCCTGAGCATGTGATACACAAGTTTCTAAAATCAGGCCTCATCACAACTCCCACCCCAATCACTCCCCTACTCACTTTCTGGCTCCTCCTACATTCTACATATCTTACATTCCAACCATCCAGAATTTGGGAGATTCTCTGAAATCATTAGGCTGTTAGAAATCTCTCTGATACAGCATTTGCTGTTTCCTGCTTTAAATCAGTTTTTCTCTCTTCTTTCTTGGAAAACCCCCATTCTATGACAAGTTTTCTCTGAAAACCCTCGTTCTATGACAAGTCCTCATTCTATGAGGTCCTTTATTGTTAAGTCTTCCTGAGAGAGGATGACTAGCTTCCAGCTCTGAGCAGCCATAACCATTGCTTAAACATTTGGCTTGTTACTTTGCACTTTTGTGTGTAGACATTTGTTCATATTTGCATTCCTCATTAGACTAAAAATCCTCTTAGGATAGTCATTTTATTTTATTCCTTTTATGTTGCTGGGGCCTCCTATCCCAGTTCCCAGAACAAAGAAGATGGTTAATAGATAAGAGTGCATGACTAAATCATGCCTCTTGTTTTACTTTTAGCATTCCTCTCATGAAATGACCATGACTAAAACACAAATTTGAGGAACAAATTAAAAATGCTATATTTTATGTGTTATCTTTTCCAATAACAGTTTACTCTGTCAGTCTAGAATGCTCCATATATTAGTGCCATTGCAGAAATAAATTTTCCCTGAGGGTGTTAAGGAGAAAGAAGAGAGAAAACAACAAAATAAGGCAGATTTTCTCTAATATGTCAGTTCCACCATTACTGAAGGCCAGTTTCCATGTTTTTGGCCTTTTCCCCTCAAGCCCACTTAGAAAAAATAACTTTTATAAAAGAATGATAGTCTGAGATTCTGGTAAGGGTGAATTCAATTTAGATTGATAATAATAATACCTTTTAGCAGCTGACAGTTGTATGTGCTCAGATTTCCAGTTGACCTCAATTGCAACCAATTTCCTCTTGGGTGGTAGCTCATATTTACAACTTTAAACACCTCGTAGGGAGGGACCAGGACCTCTTTCTTGAGAGAGAAGTCTTCTACAGGTGCACCCAGGCAGGTAAATATGGTAAATAGAGTTTGGTTCCCAAAGTTCTGTGCCTCTTTTCTTAGGAGGGAGGAGGGCAGGAAATAGCCAAATCGAATGGTGGCACCTGTGTCGGCTTCCAGATAGAAATTAGCCTCGTAATGCACCTCATAACACAGAGAGTCATTCTTCATGACAATCTTTTTCCTCAGCAGCTGGATTGCTGAGGTCAGGTAGTAATGTAGGTATTTGAAATGAAATGAATGTTTATATTGCCACGGAGACCTGGCAACGTTGGCCATGGCTTTAGTGAAGTCAGAACGAATATTTTCGTTCATTGTATAAACCAAGATGGCCACAGCATGTGTGGTAGTCATATTCCCAGGGAGAGCTTTACCTCGGTTCAACCAGGTTAAGTGGCAATTATGCCAGACCCTGGAATAATTTCTACGGCCTTCTAGTTCTTTTGCGAAATAATCCCCTTGTCTTAGCTCCTCCATGACCTGTTGGCTGCAGCCTTGGTACTGATCATCAAAGGAATCTGGTGCCAAGTTAAAGGTGACTTTAACTGCTGCCTATAAGAAAAGAAAAATCTTGATTTTAATTTTAAAATCAGATGGTAAATATGGTAGCAGATTTCATATACTCAATAAGGCCAACTCTCCTCAAAAACCAGTATTTGCTGAAGTAAATTTCATTTATAATTGTTACAGTGCTCCAGTCCTTCCTGCATCAGTGATCTGTGATAGAGATTTAACTTAGTTTAATAAATATCACTGAAAGCTCAAAAACCACTCATCAACCCAGGGAGGAAGTGACCCGTTTGTTGTCACCAAAATCTCAGTGTTTTTTATTTTGTGCATGTTGAGCATGTTGAAGAAAACAATTAATAACTTTAAAGTTTAATTATACTTTGTTTCCTCTATTGACCCCCTTCACATTCTCTAATGGGTGTTTTAAGGAATATTTCTTTTATAAATACCTGAAAGTCATGTTAAGCTTTTGAACTTTATTTAAGAAAAGACTCAAGTAATGAGTTATGTTGGCCTCTCCAAGGAGATCCCAAGTACATAACAGCCCTCTCCTCTGCCCAGGTTCTTAGAAAGACTGAGAAAAAAAGAGCAAATATGAAGGCTAAAATACCATATTATTACTGAATAATGTCATGTAAATTTGATAGCAAGTAGGCTTGTTGAGAATAAACCTCAGAATAAGGCAGACTGGCCCACCATGCTGCAGGCAGTAGTGAATCATGGCTTGCCCAGAACAGATTCTTGTCATGGGTGAACACAGAACTCCTGCCATCAGGCTAGCTCCCATGAGGAAGAAAACCCACCAAACTCAGCAAACCCACTTATTCTTCCCGATGTTACCAATCAAATAAAATTGCCCACTGCCAGGGTAGCGGAGTGAAGCGTTGAACAGAGGTTGGGGGTAAGCCTCAGAGAGTCCTCCTTCTTGGAAACCAGAAGTGGGAAAAACACATTTTCTAATGGGTAGACACTTGAATATTACTTATTAATATCTAGTACATACTACACTGAAGTTAAAGATTTGAATACAAGTTCATTAAGTACCATCAGTTCATCATGTAAAGTCATATTTCAGTGATCTACATCCTAAGGTGTTTTTCTGCTTGGCAAAGAAATGATGCTTTTTTAATAAACAGTACTCATGAAGGAATATATGAAGAGGTAAGATTCCATCTAATCAATGTCAAAGATGTGCCTGGAACTCCAAAAACAAACCATTTGGTATTTTTGCTGTTATTTATGTTAAAATCATCTAGTTGTGTGTAAACTAGAACAAGTTTTTAGGACTGCTTAAATAATTTTAACCGATAACTTTTTATAGCAGGCTTACAAATAAATCTAGAGAATCTATTTAAGCTGAAACAACACAAAATTAATAATATCGTGTTCTGTAAAGTCTCATCATGATAAACTGTAAAACTTTAATGTATTACTAGATTTCATTTAGGTAGTCTATCATCTTTTAACATTAGATTCTTTTTCATTATACAGAACTTTAAATTACAATACTTCTTTTGAGTTGATCCATATGATACATTTTAAAGCCAAGCAGACTTGGTTTATTTTGCATTATTTGTCCTACAAAAGCAGTGTTTCACTTAAATTTTATGGGGAATCAAGAACATGACACTATACTTCCAGCTTCCATAATGCTAAATTTATAAATTGTAAAGAATCCACAATTTTAAATAATACTTTCCCACACCCTTTGCTGGTATTACTTGTTGAAATGTCTGAATGAAATCAGACCCCAAGTACCTAAAGGTCACTGAAAGGTTGTTACCAGAAGAATGCTCTGTCGGAGCATTGATGATAAAGAGATCACCTCCTCCGTGGTGCCCTAACTTGGAACTCACCGTGGGTCTCTGCAGGCCCGAGAACAGCAGCAGGAGAGGAAGCTGAACTTGAAGGAACCAGAGTCCCATCACAGGAGGTGCAGTGGTTGGGAGAAGGACCTTCCTGTATCTGTTGGTCAACGGACAGCGTTTGTTTGTGTTAGAAGTACTTCTTTGCTCTTGCAGTTTCATCCTGAAATGAGTTCAGGGAGTCGTCCTTTGGGCTTTTTGCATGAGTCTCAGCGGGAACCTTCCTTGCTAATGTCTAGGTTGAGATCTCTGTTGACCACCAGTAATTAGCAGTTTTTCTGAGGGAAGAGATCAACTCCAACTTAACTGCAAAGCTGAAGTCTCTGAAATAGCCAGACTTGTGTACCAAACAAGGGGTTCTAAAGTAAACTGAAGTTAGTTTCCAATTAAAAAAAAAATTCTTATCTAATGTGTAGGCGGAGGAATTCCAAATTCCAAAGGCCTGTTAATAGGTCAGGCTGAGCAGCTCAGCCTCAACTTTCTCAGAAAGGCAGAAAAGGCACACACTGTACAGTATTTGGGGACAACTGGTATTATCTTGCGTGGCAAGATTTTATTGCGAGCGATATGATCGGCTTGTGTGGGTTTTGGGAAGATGCCACCTCAAGGTGGAATATGATTGGCTTGTGGAGATTGTTGGGAGGATACCAGCCTCATCTGGTGCTGCTGATTGGCATAGTACACCTCATAAGGTTACTTAAAAAGTCCCTCTCCAGTCACTTCCCTCTATAATCTGAACATCCTTCCTCTACTCCCAATCCCTGGGATACTTGTTTTTCTTGCAAATATTTTCCATTCACACTTCATGATTCATTATTTTACTGGAAAGGGAAACTAAATCCTGTTGTTGGAAATTCTGTTTTCTTTTAAGCACCCTAAAATATTTTTTAATCTAAATTTTCTGATGATCACAATAGTTCTGTCTCATTAAAAAAGTTCAGAATATCTGGAAAAGTATAAAGGAGGAAACAAAATTACTCATAACCCACAACCTGGAGAAAGGTACTATTTAGAATTAGATTTTGGTTTTATACACATAATGTGCTCATACATTCTAGGACTGAAATAATATAGTATGCAATTTTGCATACTGTTTTTTCCCTTAACATTTTAATGTAAGCACATTGTCACATGATTTAATACTTATTGAAAAGATAATTTTCTTATGGTTGCACAATATTCTACTATAAACACTACTATGCAATGGAATATTATGGGGTGGATCCATGGACTATACTGTCTTAGAAGCATATTGATTAGTGAATAGAACATGGACTTTTGAGAAAGACCTCGGTTAAATTTCTGACTCTATTATTTCTTCATGTTTGACCTTGGGCAAGGTCCTTAACTCCTCTGGTTCCTCATTTTCCTTACAGATAATAATAGTATGTACCTCGTTGAATGCTTTGATATATTCATAACCCTTAAAACACCATCAGGCACCAAGAAACTGTTCGATAAATACAAACAATTATCAATTTTTACTAAAGATTATGTCAACTTTGCACTATTATAAGTAATATTTGTGGATGTGTTTTGGACATAAATCTTGGTGCACTTCTTGCAATTTTAAGACACATTCTAGAGATGTGACCGTTAACCAATAACATGTATATCTTTGGAACTATATCCCTTTAAGACTTTAAAAATTCTTAACATTTTTTATTATCAACTGTTAATTTGAGATACTGAGATGGCATGAAGAGAACTAGATTTAGAAAACTTGGATTATAGGCTTAATTCTACAGCTTCCTGACTGAATTAACTTAAAAAAAATGAGTAAGCTGTGCCAACCTTCAGTTTCCTCAACTTTATAGAGTTGTTAAAAATAAGTAAGGAAGTAATAACTGCCTTTAATTGAGAGAGTACTGTGCTCCAAGACCCTTTACTGTCTTATCTCAACCTTCAAGGTAACCATGAGAAGGAGATAATTTAACATTCACTTCATGGGTGTGTTTGCGGAGGACCTGTGAGATTAAATAACTTGTCAATGATAACAGGCCCTTTCCTCTCACTCATGTGTCTCCAAAAACTTTAAAAGAGTATTACTGTCCTTTCATTACTGTCTACAAATATTTTGCTAATTTTTCTAATGTGACTGACATTCCCAGGAAAAAGGCCACTAGGGGGCAGCAGGAACCTTTTCAAACAAAGGAAGAGCAAAAGGGAAAGGCAGGCAGGAAGGAGAGAGGAGAGAGAACACCAACAATAAACCAGTGGGGAAAGGACAGAGATCTGGTGTGAGAGAGTGTATTGTTTTAAATGAAAATGAAAAAAGTTTTCTGACAATGTTTAGAGCCACTAAAAATAGTCTATTTTATGAAATAAAATAGGGCTATTTTATGAAAGTTTTCATATAATTTAATATTAGTTAATTTAGAGCCTCCGATTTACTCAGTTATTATTTTCTTGATGATACCCAATTCTTCAAAATATAATCTAGACCTGAGGGGAGGTAAAAAAAAAATGATGTAGATGATAGAGGCTCTGTTCATCCCTCTGGTGACGAAACCAAAGTTATGACAGAAACAAGAGCAATAACAAGGAAAAATCACCTGAGATCTAGATGAACAAGCCATACAGCTAGGGGGAAATCCAAGTAAGCACCCTGCAATGGGAGAAGTTAGGACAGGGCGAGGATGCGAAGCTGCCAGGTCTTGAACAGCTGAGTGAGAGGGAGGCTGTGGCAGCGTCAGGGGCCATGACCGTGAGTGGATTTTTCTGGTGATGGACCTGTTCTCTCTGAGCACCAGTGCCCATTCAACTGCATGCAGGAGGCACCAGAGACTTACAGGGAGGCATCGTTGGACTGAAGCCTGAGGGGAGACCCACTCTGTACAGAAGTACCGGAGGTATCCATTGTTTTCTACTGAGCCCTCACCCCTCCCAGTATATGGACACAGCGCCACCATAGCCAAGTCATCATAAAACTGGATAACAGAGGTTGTTCTGCCCAGAGGATTCCCTGAAACGCTCCCCCTGCCCCCAACTTGAGGCCCCACGCAAGCCACATCCACATATATCTTTAGTGAATCAGGTGCTCTTTGCTGTATAGCACCTAGACTCACACTGGAAACAGCTGGCCTTGGTTTCTGGCATGGCTGAATCTTAACAGGTGGCCCTGGAGAGGTAGAGGCTTGGGCTAAATTTGGCCTGCAGCTGAACCCCTCTCAAGACTGTGCCACTGGATACCTACTACACAAATCCACACTAATTAGACTGGGAGACTTAGGAGCTTTGCTTAATACATAGAAATAGACATGGAAAGGCAGCCAAAATGGGAAAACAAAGAAGCAGAAACCATATGAGGGAACAGAACAGAGATCCAGATATAATGCAGTCAAGTAATCTAACAGATGCAGAGTTCAAAACACTGGTTATAAAGATGTTCAATGAACTTCTGGGAAGTGTGGATAAATTCAGTGAGAACTTCAACAGAGAGATAAAAAAACATAAAAACGGAAATGGGAATTATAAAAGGAAACCAGTCCAAAGTGAAGAACACATACATTATCTGAGTATATTAAATGGAATAAACAAAGGAATAAAAAATATGAATAAAGAAAAGGATCAAATGACCTATCTAGAGGACAGAAAAGCCAAGGACACACAATCAGAAGGGCAAGAGATAAGATGCCAAGACTATAAAAATAATTTAAGGAGCATATGGGACACTATTAAGGGTCCAAATATCTGATCGGTGTAACTGAAGAAAATCAAGATATTTAACAGCTGTTTGAAGAAATAATGATGGAAAACTTTCCTAACCTGGTGAAGGAAGCTCAGAGAATCCCCAAAATCAGGCATCCAAAGAGGCCCACATCAAGACACATTATAATTAAAATGCCAGAGTTTAAATATAAAGAAAGAATATTAAAAGCAGCAAAAGAACTTACAAAGGCACACTGATAAGACTGACAGCTGATTTCTCAAAAGAAACTATACAGAGCAGAGGGCTTGGCAAAAAATATTTGATAGGATAAGATCCAGAATCTACAATCAAGAATAATTTATTCAGCAAAGCTATCGTTTAGAGTTAAGCTAAAGGAATTTATCACCACCAAGCCGGTATTATAGGAAATGTTGGAGGGACTTCTTTAAGAAGAAAAAACATGTATTAAACAGGAATAAAGAATGGTAACAAGTACATTCCTATCAATAAGTACCTCATGGAAAAGAAATAAGTGCTCTAACCAAAAGATAGCGTGGCTGAATGGATAGGGAAACAAGACCCCTACATATGAAAAGGAAGGAAATGGAAAAAGATATTTTTCCATTTGATGGACCTAGAAGGTATTTAAGTGAGACAGAGAAAGATAGATACTATATGATTTCACTTATATGTGGAATCCAAGGAATAATAAGAACAAATTAATCAAAAACAGACTCACAAATATAGTGAACAATTTGCTGATGGACAGAGGGTAGGGAGTTTGGGGGATAAGAGAATGGGGTGAAGGGTTAAGGAAGTACAAATTAGTACCTGATGGATGGTCACAGGCATGGGGGACATGGCGTAGGGAATGTAGTTAGTATTAATATGTTGGCTAGGTGGAGGTCAGGGAGGGAGGGAGCAACTGGAGAGATCGTTTTATGAACTATGTAGATGTCTAACCAATGTACTGTATGCTTGAAACTAAAATAAATAAATTAAAAAGAAATGCAATTTATTTGTGTTTATTGGTAAAAGGTGTATTTGTTTTAAAGTCACACAGAACTATGTTGGCATTTTGCCTCTGTGACTTCCTAGCTTTTGTGAATTTGAACGAGTCATGTTAGTTCTTCATTTTTATATATAAAAGTGGTGATGATGACACCAGTGGTGATGATGACACCAGTCTTGCCGGGCTATGTTGATAATAAAATCATGATAATCTATAAAATATCGTGTAATGGATCGGTGAACTACACTGTCTCAGAAGTAGATTAATTAGTGAATTGAACACAGGCTCTTGAGAAAGACACACCTTGGTTCATTTCCTAGCTCTTTCACTTCTTTATTAATGTTTGACCTTGGGCAAGGTGATTGCCTCTGTGTTCCTCAGTTTCCTAATGCCACTGATACTTCTGATCTTGCTCTATGTACTTCTTCACCTGGCTGCTTATCTCTATTCTTTATATCAAACTGAGAAATGTAAGCAAATGTTTCTCTGAGTTCTGCGAGGCACTCCAGCAAACTGATCAAACCTAAGGCGGGGGTCGTGGGAAACTCTGATTTATAGTTGGTTGGTTTTTATAGCGCAGGTAACAACCTGGACTCTTGACTGGCATCTGAAGTGGGGCAGGTAAGTCTAATAGGACTGACAACTTGACCTGTGGGATCTGACGCTAGCTCTAGGTAGATTGTAGGATGTGAGGTAGCTTGAATTAAATTGTAGGACACCTGGCTGGTGTCGCAGAATTGCTTGAAGTGTGAAAAACCCATACATCTGTATCAGAAGTAAAGTTGTATGACAGTTTTGAGCGTAAGGAGACACAGAAGAGGAGTGCTTTCCTTAACAGTCCCCACGCAACAATTGACACTCAATAAGTGTTTGCTGAATGAATGAATGAATGAATGCTTTCAAACTTTCAGTAACTAGGCACATTCTCTCCTACCCCAGAAAGCTGATGTTTGCATTGGAAATACAAACTAAAAGAGGAGACATTTCCAACAAACTTCTAGTCAAGTGTTCATTTATTTCTTTCAAGGAACATTGAAGAATAAAAAATGAATAAATAAAGAGAGAGAAAAAATACATAATTTCATGTATTTGTTTATAACATATTTTCTGAGCGCTGTGTGAGGCCCTGAGAGTCAGCAGTCACCCTGCTCTGGCCCTAGCTCCCAAGGAACTTAGGCCAATACAATTTTGAACCTCCGCTAATAGGTAGCAGGGGCTTAACAGGAGGAGATTTGAGCAAAAAGCTCCATTTTCCCAATGAGATACAAAACCAAACAGAATACTAGTTGATTAATTAGAGCATGAAGATTAGAATTGAAGCATAGTCCCAAGATCATCAATTTTTAGTGGAGAATGGAAGCTATAAAAATTCTAAGGCATAGTTAGGATTGAGAATACTACAAGTTAATAATATGTCTATAGAAGGTCTGTGATCCCAGATAAGTTCTGAGAGCAAGTTGCTGAATGGGCAGCGTAGCAACTGAGAGGACCTGTATCCAACACCAGGACCCTGGGCCCCAGGTCCCTCTGAGATGCCAGCTGCATATGAGACTGTCTGTAATGAGTAGGATGGGGCTTTTCAGAAGCATCTGGGAGGGTGAGGATGGCAGAAATGGGAGAGGAGCAAGAAAAGAGCCTCATTATAACATAAGCAGCTCTGCAGTTTCATTCTAGTGAGCTTCTGACATTTCTATTTAAAGTTTTAAAAACGTGTGTGTGTGTGTGTGTGTGTGTGTGTGTGTGTGTGTGTGTGTGGACATGTATGTACATGATGATATAGTATTTTGGGGGTAAATATTCTCCATGATACAGTTTTCTGTTGCATGGCATCCCTTCATTTTCTACTCTTTTCCACCTGGCCTGTGCCTAGATCAAAGCTCTGGTTGTTCCTTATCTGCATGGAGCTTGCTAGGCAAACTGGGGTTTCTAACCAGCGACAGCGATTTGACACCCTCTGTGGACAGGCAGTTGTGAATTCAGTTCCACACCTGTGTTAGCTTCCAGACTCCATTGAAATTGAGACACTTCTGTTTTGGTATCATGGTTTTCCATTCAATAATCTTTTCTTTACACATTAAGATAAAATGAATTGGAGGGCTTTTCAGCAGTTTTATAGCTGTTCCCTGTGTGGTCACTCCCTTCCTTCTATTTTTTAAGGCAGAGAGGTATAATTCAGGGTGGATGACCTTTACTTTTCTCCTCATGGTCATAGTGAGGTAATGCTTCCTGTGGCTCAGAAGTCTGTCCCCTGAAACTTTCTTTTAACCCATTACCCCACCAATGACAATGGCTTTTATCCTGTCTTCTGTTTCTTTGGAATCACTAACTACTCCCTAGAAATATAATTAACTTCCAGTACCCTTAGTTAGTCCTGACCGTGTCTTGAAAAATATATAGCTCCCATTCTCTACTAAAAATTGATGGCCCTTCTCTTCCATCCAGGTGTTGGGTTCACTGTCCACTGGTGTTCCTCAAGAGTTGGGAAGAGTGAGCTCTGTTTTCATGGAATGGTGGTGAAGATAGAGAATAATCCATGCAACAGCTATTTTCATCCTAGGTCCTATGAATATCTGCAGTTAAATCCATTTTACCAACTTAAGGATTAATTCTTCTACTTGAAAAATTAATATTTGACTCAAACATAATATTGATCTTATTCTATAAAATTCCTAAGCATGGCCTTATGCTAACAGAATTTTTACTCTTCCCTTGCTCTGAAACATGTTACAAATCTTCTAACATTAATAATGAATGCTACAAATGAAACATTTCTCTAATCATTACCTTTTTTTTTTTTTGCTGACTAGAGAGACAAATGTTTTACTCTATTTTACCCCAAATGTAATAACCCATCAAATAACATATGTTATTATATCAGTTTAATCTGATCCAAATTTATTCATTATTGTTTTGAATAATCTCTGATCTGTGATAGCCAAATCCCCCCCACCCACCACTGTTCTTTTCTAATATTTGAAGATTCTGTTCTGTTCTTTCAAGTTTTTTCTTTCCAAACTCAACATTCTGACTCAACTGTTCCTCAGACTCTATCATCCTGGCCATCTTCCTCTTCCTGAATTTCAGTAAGCCAATGACCCTTGCGAAATATGGCAATGGGATACATTGACATGTATGTCTAATCAATGGGACTAAAGGCATCTTTTGTTCTGAATGCTCTCCTTCCACTGATGTGAACTGAGGTGAAGCAGGTTTTTGGAGGGCAATTATATCATTCCTTCGACTCACTGAATTTGTACCTGTTAGGAATCATAAGTCATTCCTACATGAACTTTTATTATTAAATCGGATATCACCAATTGTACTCACCTATAAATTTGAAGTAGATTTAGTGAGTTCAATTTTAGGACTTTACATTCATGCATATTTAACCTCTTTATTTTAACCTGTCCATGACTTCCTGAATCCTGATTCTGATATAAAGTTTTATGAATATGCAGTTCAGATCAATCAATACTTAAAAAGCATTTTCAGAGTATAAGCTGGGTGAGGGCAAAAACTGTATCTTTTGTTCACTACTCTATCACCTATGCTTATATTAGTGTCAATCACTAATATAAGCCTTCACTAAATTTTTGTTGGATACATTTTTTTGTATAGGTGAATAAATCTATGCTTGCCAAATACCGTACTAAGCATTTTTAAATATGTTTTTACTTAATCCTCCCAACAATTTGTGAGTAGGTATTTTAATTCCCTTTTTACAGATGAGTATATTGGCGCTCAAGTAGGCAATGTGCCCTGTACCAAATTGCTTAGTTAGTTCAAAGTAAACAAAAAATTTAAACCAGATCTCTGACTCCCAGTCAATGAACATTCATAGTAAATTGTACCATATTAGAATGCTGAAAGTGACCTCTAAACTGACAAAACCACTACCAACATTTACTGAATACCTTCTGTTTGCCAGATATTGTGCTGAGTAATGTATATGTTTAATCTCACTTAATTCACCTCAACTATCCTTTTTGGTAATAGTATTATCATTACTCCCAGTTTACTGATGAACTGAGGTTTAAAGTAACTAAAGTAAGTTTAAGTCTTCCTTCTTATTTCTGTATCTCTTATTCTCTAGGTCCTTTTTGGAAGGAAGGAAGTGGAGAGATATCTGGTTCTGTTTTCCTCACTCTCTTGACTTGTGTTTATGACCTCTCACACTCTGAATCTATTTCCTGAAGTGGTGGTACAAGCCTTTTTTTTTTTTTTAATTGACTCTTGTCCATATGACACTAGGATACATAGTGTCTCCTCTCTGACTCAACATACTTCTCTGAATGTCACAGAATTGTCAAGTTCTCTGATCCTGTCTAGATGAATTCTAGACACAATTTTAACATCTCTTGACCAGCTTTACAGTCTTTATGTTTTTCTCAGAGGCATTATTTCTTTCAAGATCTTGCATGATCAAAGGACACAATGTTTAAGAGACAGGTGGATGTGGGCTTCACCCTTGATTCTACTTTTTTTTTAGTCTGCTGACACTAAACATATTATTTACCTTCTCTGAGTCTCAGCTTACACATTTGGAAAATGAGGTTAATACTATCCACCTCAAATTGTCATTATTAGGACTCAATGAACTAAGTCTATAAAGTGTTTAGGACACTGTCTGTTACATAAGGAGTGCTCAATGAATAACACTATGACTATTACTATGATTATTATTATTTAGAAGGAAATTAGCTGGACCTAGATTGATATCTTTATTATTCTTAGCACTATAGGCTAATCATCAGATAAACCATTCAAAATCATCTCTCCATATAATAGTTTCCTGAAAAATGAGCCTCACTTTTCATATATCTATGTTTTCAGTTTTATTCAATCAGTTGCCTGCTTAGCAAAGACCTTTGGGTAGAGGAAAAAGAGATTTAAATATCAGATAAGGGGCTTTTAAGACTCTTTCAAATGTTAAATTATAGAATTCATTTAACTTGTAACTGTTCAACATTTTATTCTTATTAATTTTTCCTTTTTAAAAAGCAATTATAAATGTAAAGATTATTATTTTTCTCTTATAGAACAAAATATATATACATTTTTCAAATAGATGTTTTGGAATTTCAATGTATGTTTAATATATTTAATTGTAAAAGTGTTAATTGGTGGATACCATATATCATTCAAATGCAGAGAGTAATAAGAATCTTTTAGCTTACATATAACATGAGGTTTCTGGATCTGGTATACAGTTTCCCTTTAATTTAAAAAATGTGCCTTAAATGTTGTTTCAGCCTGGAAGATCTTAGGTAAAATCCTAATTGCCTTCAAGGAAAACACAATTTTCCGACCACCTTAATATAACCACACAGTTCCACATTCATGTAAATTGTGTACAAAACAGAACTCTACTGTAATATTGAGAAGGAAAGTTTTGGTCAAGTTGGTACATCTGGATTTTGACTACAGTTACATAAACATTGACATTTTGTGATTAATTGCCAGGAAAACAGCCAGTCACACCAAAAAATTCAGGGTTGTTTTCTTATTGGCCCAGCAGAACAGCTTGGTGTGATTCAGTGATTTGAATTGTGAGGTTCTGGAGCCAGCTGGGGCAGAAGAAGTGGGTGGCTAAGCACACGACCTTCTCTACTTGCTCGCTTGTGCCTGATCTTCCTTAAGATAGGGGCTAGGCTTGCAGGCTATAGCTGAGCAGATATCTGAAAAGGTAATTACCTATGGAAAGGTTGGTTGATACACTGACTTTTGTGTATCAGGACATGCATGACTGATTGCAGATTTTTTCCGAAGAGGAGATTCCGAATTAGGGTATGGGTTGAAAGGTCTGACACAGGGTTACCCTTCACCTTCACAGAAGGAAAGGGTAGTAGCAGAAGGAAGGACAAACCAAAGGGAAATGAGGGACATTGGAGAAAAACAAACCTAATTTATTTTAAGATTTTTACTTGTGTTGGTATTTTGTATAATAAAGAGTCTTCCATTCTCAGATTTCAGTTAGATGTATTGACTTTTTGGAAAATACAGAGATACATAAATTAGTATATTTTCACATTTATGTATATAGCATATAGAAAACTCCTATTTTAAAGATTAATGTTAGAAATTTTTTAAAAAGTGGCTTAGGATCTGTTAAAAAGTGGTTAACTAGTATATATTTTTAGAAGTTCCATATATAGAAGTATGTAAATGTAGACAAAAATATCTATCCTGGGTCAAAAATTCTTTTTATATATGTTTTCCCCCTCATGTACTAAATATGGACTTAGCAGTTAAAAAAATCTCATTATCCAATTTAATTCCCATAATAACCCATAAGGTAGGTAGAAAAGATATTATTAACCTTATTTTCTAGGTGAGGAAACTGGGTCAAATAAGCTAAATGACTTTGTTAAGTAATACATAGCCAGTATGTGTTCAAATATTCTCACATTAAATATACATTATCTGTACATATTAACAAAGAGTTAAGAACTGGCTATAAAATGCCAAATAGTTACTTAAATTTATTTTTGTTCACCGATCTAGCAACTCAATTATAATCATATCCTTATTTGCCTATCCTCACATGCTCATTCTCTTTGTCCTAGAAACTCTCACTTCCTTCAGCCTATTTTCTTTTTCTTTTTCATTTTATACTATAAATCCGCTCTCTGTTCTGAATGAAATAGGGGCTAACAGCTGGTTTCATGGGCATAACTACTGGCTTCATATATCTTTTCATTTGAGCATAGGTAAAAATCATAGAATGTTGAGGTTTGAAGGTTCATCTGGTCTGACAATCTACTCCAGGAATCCCCTTTTCTTTGTCTCTGTCAAGAGATGTTATCCCCATATTTAAACATATCCCATGATCAGAAGCTTACTCCACAGCACTTTTAAATTTGAACTTGTCTCTTTGATTTTGCATTCATCGAAACAAAATTTTCTCCCTGTATTTTTTTACCCTTTGTTCATAGTCCTACCCTTAGGGTAACATATAAGCCTTTTTTCTTTCCTTCATGTTATACTTTTGCATGTTTATACCTAGATGTTATACATACATCCCTGCTCCAAGACAAACAATACTCATTTCTTCAACTTTTGGTCATTTAGCCTAGTTTTTTAAGTCCTTTTCTTTTTCATGTTTATTCTTCTCTAGGCATACTGCCTCTGATATTCAGAGCCCATCTCTGGCTTATAAAATAGAGCCATAAAATGAGCCAGGATAAAGATAGCCATTTTGATTCAAAGGATACATATATCTGAGCTTTCTAAAGAGGAGAGATGGGTCATGTGAAATTATCATATGTGGAGAAGTCAAACAAAGGAGGGGCTGCTCTTCTAATTTTGGTTCTCTTTGGTTCTAATGACTGGTAAACAAGAAGACATGGAGAGGGATACTGAAAATAAGCCACAAGTAAGCTTCGAGAGGTACAGGTGGGGCAAAGGTGACTTTCATTTCCCGCTTTCTCAGGAAGGAATAAGCTTTCCAACTCACCCTTTCCAAAGAGTCATATGCCCAGGAAAATATCAAAAAATATTGGGGAGTTGAAGAAACAAAGCAGGGTTTCACCACCAAATAGAGAACATCCAGAAACTTTCATTTTAGTGCATTCACTTATGTCTTGACTTATTTTGCATTATAGATGGTAGGTGAAGCCGGGGGAAAAAAAGGCATTTTCAAAAATTCTCTTTGGAAGTCCAGATTTATGTGTACCAGGGTTAGCAGAGGCAGAAATGCTTCTTTGGTAGATAAACTATATGAAGTGATCTCTCATGAAAGATCTTGGAAACCTAGAGTCTTATAAAGACGGACACTGGAAAAGCTTTCTAGTATATGTAGGGTGGCTTCTAGAACTTGGATAGCTAAATATCTGGTTTATCCTGTCAAAATCTTATTTAGCATCTGCAAGTAATTTGTTTGTTTTTAATATGAAGGAAATAAATCATGTCATTGTAAGGTATGTGTACACCAAGCAGGCACAGACGTGCATTATGACTTTGAAGCTTTGTAACTGCAACATTTGCAAGCTCACTCAGTCTAGCTTGTGGAAAACCATGCACATATTTTGATTTAGCTCAGAGCCTTCTTTTCATCTTCCAGGTCACTGAGTGCACAGGAAAAAAAAACTGCAAATATTTTTGAAGCACAGGTCTATTTTTCCCTCTTACAAAACTAAAATTGAATGATTTGATTTGGTTCAAAAGATGTAGTTTGTCCCAAGACAGCAGATTGATTCTCTATCACTTAAAAATGCATTTTAGACTGATTTCAAACATGTGACTTTATGATTCCCAAAGAAGTCTCATCAGAAAATGAAAGATGAGTGCGAAGTTTTTCATTCTCAACACTTTTCTAGCATTAGGGTTGAGTCTTCTCCCTTCTATGCTGTTGAAAATCTGGTCAGTCTGCAAACATTGTCCATCTCTAGTTTTGCCTTTGGAAAAAGCCTCCTGAGCATCTTAACCGTAGTGGATGATAGGATATTCAGGTATCAGAAACTGAGTTCCAGTGATGGTTTTACTTTCATCTTCCTAACTTGCTAACTTTAACCTCACCAAATTTCAGTTTTCATACTTTTTGATTATGAATAATAATACTGCTTTGCCTACAATTCATTGATGCTCTTGGTACTAGTGGGAATAATGTATGTATATGAAAGCATTTGAGATATATTCATTTATAAAACTGGAAAATTAATACCATATATCTAGGGTTCCCAGGCAGAAGTAAGGACAGAGCTTGTAGGGAGAATCTTGAATTGGGTTTGCACTGAGCTGGGTCAGAAGAGGGTTATTGCCTCCCCTCTTTCTGTTATCACACACATGTGCATGAGTGCAAATATCTCTATTCTAGGTCTGTATTCACAGGTGACATTCTAGAGATTAGGTCTAGTATGCTTCTCTTTCAAACTAATCTTGATTTCTTACAGATACTAGGAATATGCAGGAGATTTCAGAAATGAATAATTCCTAGGTATCCAGAGAACTTGTAATTTCTAGGGGTTCAGATTCCTCATTTAGAGGATCTCTCTGGGAACAGAGGGGGCCTCTAAACCTCTTTTTCCCTTACACTTACACAGCTGAGAAACCTGCCTAGCTCTTTAGCTGGCAAAGAATAACCCTTTTCCTTGTTGGTAGACTAGGCTGCTACTTTATAACATTGATTCGAGGGGTATACTCTGGGAGCCAGGCCCCAAAACATCTTGTTCAGGAGCTTGCTTGCTGCCTTGAAGATTACTATTTGAGACTAATTTTTTTTTTTTATGTCAACATAGCCCTCTCCAAATTCTATTTTTAAAATGAAGATATCTCCTTGGAAAGAAAAAGGCAAATTTGTTTTCACCGGTAGTAGGGATGGAGTAGAGAGAAAAACGGGAAGGGAAAAGTGTGCATACTTTAAGACAACATTTTCCTTCCTATCTCAGACTTTCCTGGTGTCAGGTCTTCCTATGAAAAGCATACTTGGTACCTGCCTAACATGAACTAAAGCTCTGGAGTTGGGCGGAGTGAGTAAGGCCTGACCTGGGAAATCCTCTAAATAGCACTTCAACTGGCAAACTTCATCTGATTTGTTATAAACTTTTAATGAACTTTTATTGCTTTCTGTCCTCTTGGCCCTGCTAGCTGGGTTTATACTGGATTATATTAGCTACATAATCATTATGTAGCATCTGATAACTTAGGCATTTTGAGTGATAAGGGAATAAACAAGCAGGGCTAAGTTACTGACCACAGATAGCATGTGTAATAAATTTATTGGCTCCCTAAATGTGCCTTGGGACTTCTGATATAGCAGGTGAGGCTAATGGGGATGCTGAACCACAGTAGGGTAATACAATTAGCTCTAAAGTGAATTTTACGGACAATCACTCCTTTTCCAGGGCTGACTTCCCAGACTTTCCCTCACTCTCCCACTTTTGGCTTTTTTCTTCTGGTGAATCTTTCTAATCTCTGTTGGTCAACATATTGTATTCAAAGTCATAGATAAAGACATTCTCATCAAATTTTCAGGTGAGTCAAATATCCAAGAAAGAGCTAATACAATAAATGACAAAATCATCTCGACTATTGAATTGAACAAGATGACATTTAAAAAGGGATAGAATATACTTTGCATTTAGAATATAAAATATGCACACAAGGACAGGATAAGAGATGATGTCACTTGCTAGCAGTTTATGTTAAGAATACCCAAAGGTTTTAATAGGCCATGAGAAGCATGAGAGAATAAAATGCAGCCTTAGACTCCCCCACAGATGCAACAAGTTTTTGGTCACGAGTGGTAACAGTTAGTTGCACTCTGAGACCATGAGACAATGTCTTATGCTTCACATTGGGCCCTTAGTACCTGCATCACTGGATAGATGCTGATAAACTAGAATACATTCAGAAAAAGATGCTTGGGGAAGTGTGACATCAGCAAGACAGTGAAGTAGGAAGTCCTGGATTTTCCTTTATCCCAGAAACACAGCAATTCAGCAACAATTTACAGACAAATTATCTTTGTGAGAAACCCAGAAATGAGTTGAAATTTTCCTTTCATATCAATGCAGAAAATGACCCAATTCCATATTTTTCATTTGTCATGATTCCAAGATAGCAAAGCTATACAGTTCATTTTATTTCATTATTTTATTGTGGTAACTAACCTTAACATAAGATTTATCCCTTTAACTAATTTTTTAAAGTCTACCATACAGAGAGTTGTGAGCTTTTGTTCACCATGCCCTTCTCAGGCCATGTTGATATACCAGGTCACCATGCTCATGAGAAGAAAGACATTTATTTTACAGATAAATAGAGTCTGTGTTTGTTTGCTAAAGACAAAAGAGAAAAAGAAAAAAAGAGAATATTAAGGAGAGTGTCTGAGCAACCTATCAAATGTGGAAGTTTTAAAGAAAAAAAGAGAAATGAAGCAGAAGAATATGTAATCCTGTTTTGTTCTAGAGAGTATTAAATCTAAATGTTTAAAGTGATTCAATGTCAGAAAAATTTCTATCCTAACTATTAGTTATTCAAAATGAACTGGGATATCATGTGACATAGAGACCTTCATAACACTGGAGTTTTAAGTGAAAACTGAATGACCATCTGCTATTGAATAGTCATATTGTATGGCACAGAGTAGGTACATGATAAACATTTGTCAAATATTAAATATACTTTAGGCCTGCTATAAAAAAGACTGAGAGGTTGAGCTTGACTAGTAAATCTAAAATAATGTGCAAGCTGTTGATCAATGACCTTTGAAAATAATTTTCTATTGTGAAATTATCTAGTGAACCCTTGTGTTAAGTAGACTCAAACAGATTCCTTTATTGATGGACCACACAGAGGGTTTACTATCTGAAATACACACACACACACACACACACACACACGTGTATAAATCTCCAGGAGGAGGTATAGAAAGGCAATAGAACTTATTGGGCATAAACCAAATTTAGCAAGATCTGACTAGAACATTATTACTTAGAATACTTATTGGGGAAACACTGGTCAAATTTCTATACATTTTCTTCTGACTTTTAATTCCTTTTTATGTTTTAAAAAAAGACAAATTTTTTTTGTAGTATGCTTCTACTAAACTTTGCAGTTCTAACCACCTTTTTCTGGATGCTGTGCTATTCTATAGAAATGTATTTACTAATTTAGTAAAATTTATCTCCTCTTTCTTAGCTCTATAATATCTTCTTTGGTATATTCTCATGTTTGAGGTCGAATTCACCCCTAGGAGTAATTCCCAGCACTTATGATTTTTCTTAGAATACTTTTATAATACAAAATCATTATCCTCTAGGAAATTCTCCAAGACTTTGTAAGGAGGAGAATTCTCTCTCAGAATTTAAAAAAATGTAACCAAATGTATGTAGATTCTTTTCCTACTTTATTATAGGTTTGTGGTCAAAAGGAATGGTCATTATCCTTAATTAAAAAGGATAGAGACAAATTTTATGTATTGCTCTCTCTAAAGTAAAGGAATCTGAGTGTTTCTAGGCAAGCACCATAAAAATTTCCTGTATTAACTGAGAAAAGAGCACATTTCTTGAACAGTATTTTTCAAAGCTTAACCTCATGTTTTAACAACCCCAGATGACTTATGTTCCTGGCTTTCTTGTTTGTTAGTTAGCATTCAATGCCTGAATTCAGGGAAATGAAAGATGGAAAAAAACCCCAACAGGTCACCCAGTTCATTTCTCTAAAGAAATTCACAGATGAATCTCATGATATAGTCTCCAGCATTGATTTACCTGAGGCTAGTTGTGGGTTGCATCTTTAAATCAGAAAAATTGGGACCAATTTCAATTTTAGGATGAATTTAGAAACCACTAATAGGTTACATATTCTACCTCTGCTTTATATTCTGTATCTCTCTCTCTCTCTCTCTCTCTCTCTCTCTCTCTCTCTCTCTGTGTACATGTATTTATAAATCGAGTAATTAAGCTATAACACATTCTGAGTTTTAAACATTATACTGGCAAAAAAAAAAAAAAGGAAGATAAGAAATAATCACAAGACTGAAAAATGCCACTGTCAAGGAAGGGGGCTAGATCTTTATATTCTTGCAGTGACCAGTTTTTGGATGGGGAATATTTCTGGAAAGGAATGTGACTTCGGGCAAGTTGCTCTTCTCAGCTAAGGGCAATTTTAGGAGAGAAACTCAGCCAGTTGAAAGCCATCGGCAGCCAGCATCTGAGGGAATGGGTGAAAAATGAGATCTGGACAAAGGATCTTAGCAGCAGTTACAGTCCACACTTGCACTGACATCCATTTGCTTTATATAGTATGTTCCAGGAACAACTTCTCCAGGATTTGGTTGGTGTCTTTTTCAGGAAAAATGATAATACTAGATAGATTCTAGTCATATTTTCTTGGTGCCCATGGCTGTTTTATAGAAACGTATTTTCCCTTTTTAGTGTAACAACCATCTCCTCTTTCCCAGTTTTATAATTTCTCCTTTGGTATGTATATTCTCCTGTTTGAAATCTAGTTTGTTCTTAGGGGCAAGTCAGAATACTATGAAGGTTAGTGGGACAAACTACAGCCCTTGCTGTTAAAGCTAATTTCAAGACCACTACTAATACTCATTGTCTTTCCCTACAATTACTCATTCGAGATTCTCTCACTTTCAGTAGCACATGGTCCAGGTGTCTAACTTGGCAAGTGAAATAGACCTCCATTCCTGAGAGTTGTGAGCTCCTGGTCACCATATCCTTTTCAGACTATAGCTAATATACTTGTCCCTTTACTATCATGATTAAGCAGAGAAATATCAAGAGATATTCCAGTAGGTTACATGGGTATCAAATGCATTTTTTTCTTCCTTAGATTCAGAGGCCCTACCTTCTGATGAACATGTTCAATTACCCCCATTAGAAAAGATGACTCCTTGTTAACTAGTCACAGCATGAAAGCCTTACTTTATTCAAACAGACTCTTGAAAAATTTGACAAACAAGTGATTGTCAGCTTCTAGAGCTCAAATGGGACTCTCTAACATTCCATGGTAGAAATGTTCTCTCTGTATGAACCAGGATCTCCAGGCACACAAATATTAGAATTTTAGAAATAGAAAATATAAATTCTTCATGAGATTTACAAAATAAGATAAATAGAGCCACTTCTGCTTCTATACCTTAGTTTCCAGACCCATTTATTTTACTTCTTGGGAATATACTACTATATAGTGCTTGGTAGTCAAGTGTGTGTAACACATCCTGGATAAAGATGCATTTATTCTTCCAGAAAAAGCAGGGTGGATTAAAATGTTCTGTTCTGAATTAACAACAACTGCCAGGGATTTTTACAGGTAGAGGAAGCTTGAGAGAAGGTATATATATTAATAGTCAGATAGGTAGAATGCCTAGGTTCCAGAGGAGGGCCATCTAGGTCCTCCTGTTATGAATAGAAGAAAAGAAGTAATCTAGGCAAAGTTTAAGGGTTCCAAATCAAAATGAATTCAGGATAGAACTTACTTTCATTAGAGTTTGTATTATGGCAAATAACTGGGCCTGAAACATTAGGATCGAGGAATTGAAATAAAGCTAATAATGATGGATAGTCAAGGTACAAAGGAACTTGGACATAGAACAAAGATTACTTGCAGATTTATTTTATTGAAAAGGTAGAGGTAGAGATGAAAATAGTGCTGGAATATACTACTACTGTTATATAAGTACATAATTTTAATCCATTCTAACATGGAGACTTTTATGTCTGCCTAAAAATATGGTTGCATGAATTCCAAAACCAGTTGGATATGGAAGCTAAAATCATGAATTTTCCTTAAACCAAAATGTATTTCCCTGCCCTAGTCTTCTGAAACTGCATGCTTCATCAGCATAAATAGAGATGAGATGGTGGAGAAGAGAGGAAGAATGAAGGAGGTACAAGTTGGCCAGTGCTATAATAGTTTTTGGCTGCTTTCAAGGTTAAGTGGGAATCCCCATAGAGGTATTGTCTTGCCATTTATCAATATCCAGAGTACATTACAAATATAGTAATAGTACAATAGAAAATAACAGTAGAAATAGCTAACATATATTAAGCACTTACTCTGTGCCAGGCAGTCTTTTGTGTGCTTTATGTATGTTCATTTATTTGATGTTTATAACAACTCTAAGGTCAGTACTAGAATCATCTTATTTAATCTCACTGAGACCTAGTGAGATTAGTTAACTTGCCCAGGAGTGACACAGTTCTAAGTGATAGAACTGGGAGGACTACTATCAAAGTTTTTAATATAAAACACTATGTTAAAATGTAAATTGCTTTTATGAAATGGGAGCAGATAAAACGCTCTGATTCCTAGGCTGTATTACTCTGTGAAAAGCCTTACCAAAATGATGAAAATAAGATCTTGACCTATCACTTTATCTGTCTTATATCTGAAAAACCAGAGTATGTCCAACAATAAATAGGACAGAATGTGGCTACTCTAAAATTTTGACTCAAGTGGAAACTACATTAAACATAGTTTTATCAGATCAGAAAATGCAACTTTTCATAGTGAGAAGTTGGTACAAATATATGGACCTTTTGTACATTGCCCTTTTTAAAAATTAGCCTAAGACATTAGATTTAATGAGTTCAATACAAGTGACTTCTCAAGAGAATAGAATAGAATTACCTGCCCTGAGAACAGTAATTTAGTTTCTAAACTCAAAAATAGCTCAATGTAAAAAAGGGGGTTGAATTACATTGTTGCTGAACTGCTTATCAGCTTGAAAACTAAGAATCTGGTATGGTGCAATGAATAAAACAAGATGTCTGGAGCTAGGAGATCTTGGTCCCGCTATTTGCCCTTTGAATGATTGTCACAGATCTAGCTCTCTGGGACAGAGACTCTAAGACTCAAAGATTTGTGTGCAGGTGGTTTACTGAGGGTGGCTACACTTGGGGATAACAAGTGAGAGGGATGAGGGAAGTAGAACTAGACAGAGTGAGCATTTGAACTGTTAAGCAGTTGAAATAAATGTGTCAGCCAATTCTATGGGAGAACACTGAGAATCCTACCTGATTCAATGGGCCTTTAGCCAACATGGAATCTCAGAGGGGCAGGATTTACCCTCATCTCAGAAACAATTAAAGAACAGACAATATGTATGAAACAATAATTTTCAAGGCACTGCATATCAGGATCCTTTCCTAACCACTGACACATGGAAAACAAAGCGAGTGAGTCCTGTTTGGCCCAGCTTATTGCCTTAAGTGCATTTCCAGGCCATGGCTCAGGGAAGGGAAAGCAAGGTAGAATCTAGTGGCTGTTTTGAGTTAAGATGGAGTTGAAAGGTCCTGGGAGAATATGGTGACAATAGTTTACATGGCAAAATATCGAAGAAGAGAGAGCTACAGAGAAAAGGATCTCTGTATATCTGTGAAGGGCACCCTTCATGTATGTATTTCTACAGTGGAGAACTGATTGGCACATTTATGTGGGAGAAACGATCCTCCAAGGAGAATAGAAGGAAGAGTGGCTGGCAGTAACTCAGGGCTGGGATTATTGCCTATTCCTACCACTCAGTCATGGGACATTGGGGACAGTACTCAAGAGGTCTTGCTTCAGTGTGTGGGAAATAATAGGCTCTAGACTAAATGCTGTATCGGTTGCATTTTAATAGCAAGACTTAAAATAATCAAGCTTTTCCCACATGATTTAACCGCATCCCAAACAAAGTTCAAGAATACTTATAGAAATACAGAAGTATCCAACACACAAAAGGTAAAATTTACAATGTCCAGCATTAAATAAAAGGTTATCAGGAATTCAAAGAAGGAGGAAATTATGATTCAAATGAGGTGAATAATCAACTAATGAAAACTAACCTGGAGGGAGGAAAAAAAATGGCGTAGACGATAGAGGCTTCTTTCATCCCTCTGACAACCAACTCAGAGTTGTGATGGAAACAAGGAGCAGCAGCAAGGAAAAATTGCCTGGGGTCTTGAGCAAGCCGTAAAACTAGGGAAAATCCAAGAAATCACCCTACAACAGCAGAAGGTAGGGCGGGTGAGGAAGCGGAGCTGCTCTGTCTTGAGTGGCTGAGACAGAGGCAGAAGCCTCTTAAAGGGGCCGTATCCGTGAGCGAACTTTCTCGGTGTTGGATCTGTTCCGTTCTAAGCACCAGTGCCAATTCGACTGTGCGCAAGGGGCACAGAGACTTGCAAGGAGACATTGTTGGAGTGAGGGCTGAGGGAAACTCACTTTGTACAGAAGTTCTGGTAGTATCCATCGCTCCATGTTGAGCCTTCCCCACTACTAGTACACTGGACACAGCGCCCCCATAGCCCTGACGTCATCAAACTGGAAACAGAGGTCGCTCAGCCCAGGATTCCCAGAAACCCCACCCCCTACAACTCGTGGCCCCCACCCAAGCCACATCCAGGTTTATCCTCAGCGAATCAGGTGCTCCTTACTGAGCAGCATCTAGACTTACACTGGAGGCAGCTGGCCTTGGTTTCTGGTGTGGCCTTTGAGGCATTGTGGATTGCTTGCTGAATCTTAACAGGTGACCCTGGAGGAGCAGAGGCTTGGGCTATATTTGGTCTGCAGCTGAACCCCTCTCAGGACTGTGCCACTGGACACCTACTACACAAAGCCACACTAATAAGACCGGGAGACTTAGTAACTTTGCTTAGTACATAGAAACAGACACGGAAAGAGAGCCAAAATGGGAAGACAAAGAAGCAAAAACCATATAAGAGAACAGAACAGAGATCTAAAAATATGGAGTCAAATAATTTAACAGATGCAGAGTTCAAAACACTGGTTATAAAGATGCTCAATGAACTTCTGGGAAGTATAGATAAATTCAGTGAGAACTTCAACAGAGATAAAAAAACATAAAAATGGAAATGAAAATTATAAAAGAGAACCAGTCTGAAATGAAGAACACAAATTATCTGAGATGAGAGATATATTAAATGGAATAAACAAAGGAATAAAAAAATGAATAAAGAAAAAGATCAGATGACCTATCTAGAGGATAGGAAAGCCAAGGACACACAATCAGAATGGCAAGGATGCCAAGACTATAAAAATAATTTAAGGAGCATATGGGACACTATTAAGGGTCCAAATATCCATCTGATAGGTGTAACTGAAGAAAATTAAAATGTCGAACAGGTGTTTGAAGAAATAATGACGGAAAACATCCCTAATCTGGTGAAGGAAATGGACATAAATCCCCAGGAAGCTCAGAGAATCCCAAAAATCAGGGATCCAAAGAGGCCCACACCAAGACACATCATAATTAAAATGCCAAAGGTTAAATACAAAGAAATAATATTAAAAGTAGCAAGAGAACAATAGTTACTTATAAGGGAACACCCATAAGACTGGGATCTGATTTCTCAAAAGAAACTATGCAGCATAGAAGGGCTTGGCAAAAAATATTCGACATGATAAAGATCCAGGATCTACAATCAATAATAATTTATTCAGCAAAGCTATCATTTAGAGTTGAAGGACAGATAAAGAGTTTCCCATACAAAAACAAACTAAAGGAATTTATCACCACCAAGCCAGTATTATAGGAAATGTTGGGGGGACTTCTTTAAGAAAAAAAAAAAACATGTATTAAACAGGAATAAAGAATGGTAACAACTACATTCCTATCAATAAGTACCTCAAATGGAAAAAAATTAAGTGCTCCAACCAAAAGATAGCATGGCTGACAGGATAAGAAAACAAGACCCCCTACATATAAAAAGGAAGGGAATGAAAAAAATATTGCTTTGATGGACCTAGAAGGTATTTAAGTGAGAGAAAGATAGACACTATATCATTTCATTTATATGTAGAATCTAAGGATTAAAAAGAACAAACTAATCAAAAACAGACTCACAAATATAGTGGAGAATTTGATGACGCACAGAGGGGAGAGGGCATTGGGGGGCTGGGAGAATGGGGTAAAGGGTTAAAGAAGTACAAATTAGTAGCTGATGGATGGTCATGGGGATGGGGAGCACAGTATAGAGGATGTAGTTAATACGTTGGTTAGGTGGAGGGTCAGGGGAGGGAGGGAGCAATTGGCAGGATCATTTTACAAACTATATAGATGTCTAACTAATATACTGTATACCTGAAACTAATTAAAATAAATAAATTTTAAAAACTAACCTGAAGTGACATAGATATTGGAATAAGCAGATATGAACATTAAAATAGTTATCATAAGAGTATTCACAATGTTAAAAATGTTGAGACATGGAAAATATGAGAACACCAATATCACATTTCTAGAAATGAAAACTATAATGTCTGAGATAAAAAAAGACACCAAATAGAATTAATAGTAAATTAAATATTGCTGAAGATAAAGTTAGTAAACTTTTAGACACATTAAAAAAATTGTCAAAAATGAAACAAAAAAAACAGCTTATAAAAATAACATTAGGGAACTTTGGGGCCACTTCAAGGGACCAAATGTCCATGTTACTGCAGTGTCTAAAGAAGCATAGGAGAGAGGGAGAAAAATGTCAGAAGAAATAATGACTGAAAATTTCTGTATTTAATGCAATCCAAGAAGTTCAATAAATCCCAAGAAGAAGAAGAAGAAGAAAGAAGAAGAAGAAGAAGAAGAAGAAGAAGAAGAAGAAGAAGAAGAAGAAGAAGAAGAAGAACAACAACAACAACAACAACAACAACAACAACAATAACAACAACAACAACAGCAACAACAACAACACCAACAACAACCAAACAAACAAAAAAAACAAGAACAACCACATCAAGGTACATTATAATCAATTTGGTTAAAACCAGTGATAAAGAGAAAAACCTTGGAAGCAGCCAGAGATAAGACACAGTAATACACGCAAAAGACTAAAGATAAGAATTACGACAAATTTTATATTAGAAATGATATAAGCTAGAAAACAGTAGAACAACATCTTAAAAGAATTTAAAGAAAAAACTGGCAATGCAGAATTCTGTATGCAATGAAAATATCTCTCAAATAAGAAAGCAAAATTTCAAAACTTAAAGAATCCAGCAGACATACACTATAAAAAATAGTGAAGGAAGTCATTCAGGCAGAAGGAAAATGACAGATAGAGATCTGGAGATACGCAAGAGAATGAAAACACTGGAAGTGAAACTACATGGGTAATATATGAGATATTTTTTTGTACTATCTAAATATTTTAATAATAATTGAATGTTTAAAGCAAAAATAGTAAAAATTTACCGTAGGATCTATAATATGTAGAAGTAAAAACACAATTGAACTGTTTTAGACTATTTACATATAATGAGATTATTGAGGTAGGTTTAAGTCTATTTTGCCATTCGTTTTCAGTTTTTCCCTTGTTTTTTTGTTCTCCCTTTTCTCTATATTTTTCTTTCTTTTAGGTTACTTGACATTGATGCATAAGAGACAGAAAACAAATTAGGTGAGCCCTATAGCTGCTCAACTAACTTCCTGGAGAGTTTAGAGGCCATGGGACAGAATATGAAACCCAAACAGACCCTTATGGCTTTCCTAAATGGAGGAGACAGAGCTGGGAGTCCAGAGAGGTGGCTAGCAGTTTCAGAGAAAGATACCAGAGAGAACAAAGATGTGTACAGAGAGAGCTCTAGAGATCTGTAGAAAGTTACACTCAAGTCCTTAGTTGGGAAACATTAACTGCCAATATTTCTAGTGGTCAGGGGCATAATTCTTCAGTCTGAGCGGCACATCCCTGCATCTACTACAATGTCTTTAGAAAGTTACCTCTCTGAGTTTCAGTTTTACCATCTAGTACATATTACCCATCTTCTGAGTTTTAAGATTTAATGGGTATGCAGAAGAGCTTAGAAAATTCCAAAATTCTCATCATTGCATTAATATGATGATGGTTTAAATTATATAACACACATTATTATGACAAATCTAACAGTTTCAGAACTGGGTGATCAATCCAAGGTATGACTAGTCTGTTGTTTATTTAGCTTTCATTGAATAATCTTTTGAACAGAAAATAGTACCAAAGCTATATATAGAGAAAAACATTGTAGTCACAGTCTTTGCCCTCAACGAAATTACCATAATGCAAATAAATATATATAAAAAGAAAGTTTAAACAAATTCAAATGAATTGAATAATACCATCTATATAAAGAATCAAGCACTGGATTCTTTACATAAATTCTTAAAAAGCTGGATACTGGCTTGAGTAGTGTGATGGTAGCTGGGTGGATTTAGTCATCACCAATTTCATAAAGTGCTTGAATTTTGCACAAAATTTTGAAGGGGTAGGAAGATACTCCACTAGAGAGATGAAGACAGTGGGCCAGAAGTAATGGATGTAAAGGTGGGCGTGATCAGTTCTTATGATGGAAAAGAACAAGGTCGGAATTGGGATTGATAAATCCTGGCCTCTTTCTCTAACTAACAAGCTGTAAACCGTTGGAGATTCATTTCCTCATCAGCAAATCAGGCCTCAAGGAGCTCTAGCATCTTCTGGCTCCAAAATTCCACAATTTCCTCACTTAAAAAATCTCTGGTGATTCTGAAGGTAAACATATTTTCTTGGCTCAAGTTAAGAGTTGAAACTGTGGCATTTTAGGAAATAACATTCAGGGGAGGGTCATGAGCCAGGCTTCAGAGTGAGAAAGCCACACAGAAGGAATTGAGGGGCCATTTAAAGTTGGGGAGCAGGAGAATCATATAATTCTCCTTTCAAACATCTATGATGTTTGAAAATTATTGAAAACACTTAATAAGCGATCATTCACTGACTCCAAGATAAAGAGAGTCTACCGACTGTGGCTGGGTGAATGTATTCTAAATTTCATTCTTTCTGTGAAGCTATGCTTCTAATCAACATGAGAACATAATTAACAGAATATCCTCTACTATGTTAATGATTTAAATATCTCAGCATTTTCCCCGAAGAATCAGACTCACAAAATGAAAGTATTCAACCAGAAGTTTATTATGTTAATAATCTCACATCATAACTCCCCTTTGACCTTCACTACACTGCACTTCCATTAGTTATCAGTCTGGGAGCAGTAAGGAGGGGTGCAGCCAGATGAGAACATTTAAGAAACAAGCAATTCGTATGTGCTTATATGGTTCAGTGATGCTACTGCAAAGGAATACAAAATCAGGCACCAGGCTCTGGAAAGAGACTTTTTCCAATTTCATTTGCCGCGCTGCCGGAAATAGCGATTGTAGGCAGCATTGTAGCCATAAACCATGGCATAGCGTTCGCAAAGTTTGTAGTCATCACAGGCTTCCCGGTTGAGCTCTTGGAAAGGCTTGGTACGTTCTCGGATTCTAGAAAGTGAAAAAAAAAAAAAAAAAAAGAGGCCCAGATTAAGAAGCATGAATAAAGTGGAGAAATCAGAAAAAGGAAAAGAAAAAAAGAGGAAGGAAATAATGGAGAGAGGTCCATTTGCCGCTCCCCTCCCCCCAATATTAAGAGATATTTGAAGAACAGGGAGGAAAAGTGGAACAAGGGAAATTTAAAAAATGCAAACAGAAATTTTCTTTCTATCCTTTCTGTCCTCCCTCCTCTTTATTTTTGAGTCTTTTACAAAATAGTCTTCTAGAAATTCAGTTGTTTTCTGTATATAGTTTTAAAATTCTTTGATTTGGGGATACAATTAGAAATAATATAGGATTAAAAAAACCATTTTTCACTCCTTTCAGATCTGAGCTGCTACATTGGGAGAAATTACTTCCCCCCCACTAAGTTTTTAAAAAATTAATTAATTAGTTAATTATTTTAAAAATTAATTTATTGGGGTGACGTTAGTTAATAAAATTATATAGGTTTCAAGTGTACAATTCAATTATACATCATATGTATATTGCAGTGTGTGTTCCCCACCCAAAGTTCAATTTTGTTACCCACCTCTCTTGGGCTTTAGCTCTCCATCTCTGCTGCTGGGATATAAAGGCATGAGCATTTCTCCTGTTAATGAAGGGACCTTAAAACAGAAACAAACAATTGCAATTTTAGGGAAACAGTCACTGAAAACATTTCCACGAATATTCTCTAACATAAATGAGTTTGAAAGTTCATTAATGCATTCATTTTATTTAGGGATATGTAAAAATCAAGGGAGAAGATAAGCAGATTTCATAAACTGCCTGATAAAAAGAAATTAATAACCCCTGATGGTCTTTGAGACTTGTCACATTGGCTGCTGCAATTTCTGTTGTTTGTTTTGCCTTTGGGCAATCACTTTGCCTCTTTCAATTTTGATATTCCCATTCAGCGTGTTTTTAAAATCCCTTTGATTAGAAATTCTCTCTGTCCTGTGGACTTGTAAAGCATACCTTGAAATACTAGTAAATGAAATAGTTTAAACATGATAAAAATAATAAATGAATTGAAAATGAACGATATGTTATTTCCTCCTATACTCAGTCTTTATACGTTCAGAAATTCAATAGCATTCTACGGAATGTTGATGTCTGTGGTCTTCTAGCTGACTTGGCCTTCAATTCCGTACTTTGCCATTTGTCATTACTCCTTGTTTTCCATCTGTGTGGTTGATGTGGTGCCAACTTAAAATTTCCAAATGAGATTTTATGGCTCCTAAGTATGCTGGATGCAGTTTAAATGCCATATTACACTGCTTTGAGCTTTAAAAATAAGGTCATTTGGAGATTTTTATAGTCATTGGATTTTAAAATTTACTTTAGATTTCCAAAAAGAGCCCTCTTTTCCTTCTGTTATACGTATTACCATTTTGTCTTTTTAAAAACAGGGAGAGATTCGTTAATACATGAGATTTAAATAAGGAAGTCAAATATTCACTTACCAATTTCATAGGATTCCATGCTTTCATGAGATTCTAGAATTTTTTAAAAAAAGATTTATTTTATTGTTATTTATCACACATTACATAGTCTAAATATTGAGAAAGGAGAGGAAAAGCTCAAAAAATATTAGGACTATATAGCAATATGGTTATTTCACATTTCAGGCATTTAGGATTCATGAGTTGTTTTTCTAGCTTTTTCTTTGCTGTGGCTATGTTTACACTTTAGTTTTTCTGATGTTGAAGAAGCTCATGAACACAGTCTTGGCTGAAATTTCCTAAGAACTTTGAACTTTTCAGGCTGGTGAAATAAGAGAGTTTAAGTGTTACACACGTCTGCAGAGAGCCATCTCCTCTGAAATAACCTGAGACCTGTCAGAGAGCAGAGTTGAGGAAGGGACAAAAGTCTCGAAGACAGCCAGGTTTCTCCAGGCAGAATGGGTAGATGCTCAGCTAGACTTTTCCAAGACAGGCTTCTAGGAGGTTCCAAAAGCCTCTTAAGAACCTGTGTTAAACTGGCAGCCACAAAAACCACTGTCTCCAGCTCACAACTCCCACTGGGCACAATGCCAATTCAGAGAAAGAACTGAGATGACACCAAACCATAAGCTTTCTTCTTTCTACCATGCTCCTTCTTTCTGCCTTTCCAGCATGTAAATTTGGCAATGAGAGACATATCTGTAAGCAAGTGAATTTGCTTGAGAAGTTCAAAGGGAGGTCAAGAAACCAAATCCTCTGATACAAAAGTTTGTGAATAATTTCAGGAGTTAGAAATAAAACACATATGGTTGTTAATATAATTTTGGCTTAAGAACAGCTAAAATATACTGATTATTGAAGCATAAACCTGAATGATCTAAGTAATTTTGCTTCAAATTTTCTTTCATAGGCTTTGAACAAACATAGATATAATTAACAGACAGAAACCTGCAAGATTTATCTTCTGACAATAGAAATTATGGAGTTTATTTTTCTCTGAGAGTCTAAATGTAAAACTTCATTTTTAAATTAATTTACCAAACACATGTAGTATGTTCATGAGATTGTTGTCCTGTCCCTAGAGAGGGCTACACTTAACGCTTCATGTGAAAACTGATTTTTAAAGGTAAGCAATTCAATCAATATCCTTAACGAATTGTTACCAAAGTCAAAATAAACATTCTTGAAAATGAGAACTCAGGGGCCAGGAATTCCCATACCTTCTTTCTGAAATAACAAAATTTCCAAGTATCTAGTGACTTGCTATAGAAGGGACTTGCCTAATAAGTCGCATACAAGAGGCTGGAAAGATATAAAAAAGACTTGGAACAGACATGGGACTTGGGACTTGGGACATGGTAAATTAATGATACTCTCAGATTAGAATAGAGAAAGGGGCAAGAAAGGAGGAGGGAGAGGAAAAATAGAAGTCAACGGAAGTCAGACACAGAAAAGAAAAGCCAGAGAAATGGCCGGAGAAGGATTTCTCACCATAACACAGAGCTACCACGGCCAAGGCAGCCAGAATAGAGAGAAGCAGCAGGCTCTTCATGGTCTCTCAGTGATCCTGTGGCTTGGTCTCTCTGTCTTGTGCTGCAGCAGTAGGGAGAGAGACTCCTATAGGCTGTTAGTGAAAGGCTGTGGACTTTTTATAAGAACTAGAGCAGCTGAAAGGGGAGGAACCAGTAGGAAGGAGCCGGAGAAGGTGGGGACTGGTTGGCACTAAACTTGCTCTGGGACTTTTCCCAAATATTCATTCCTTCCAGATATTATCTACTCTGGGTGGGCAGTTTTCCTTCACTCGCGAGTGTGACTTTGCTATAGTAGGATGCTGCCCTGATGTAGAAGTTGTGGCTGCCCTGGCTTTGGGGCCAGACCTGGGCAAAGGTCCACAGAGAAGGGAGTTGTCACAAACACGTGTTTGCCTTTCTAATTCCTTCTGATCTACACTCCTGGCCCTGACTGCTGGCCTTTCAGGTTTGGGCCTCAAACAGAGCTGTAGTGTTCTGCTCATTCCCTTGATGGGTGGGTGAGCGGTTCTGGGGAAGAAAGAACTTCACTTCTTCTGCTTTTCTAATTTAGACTTACATTCCTAGTAGGGCTGAACAATCAACCCTGGACCAACTGGGCATTTGCCTGGTGATATGCACCTTTTGCATTTTTTAAGTGCTCAGTAGGATGGAGAT